>JAXQGJ010000522.1:0-13513 GCA_037039655.1 Pseudozyma sp. M118-08B | reverse complement strand
CCATCCATCATGTATGCTTCCGTCAGTTAATTCAAAGTAAGGTGTTTGCCCGACCGTCTGCTTGACATCATGAAGGTCGACAAGAAGAACTCCGGTAGCAACAAAAAGATCGTGCTTCTCAGCGCTATTGGCGACACTGTCGAGGACAAGGCCTCCACCGTCAGCGACGACATCATCCGCCGTGTCCTCTCCCTCGGTGCTACTGTCACGCCTGTCCTCGAGCAGCCCAACGCTGCCAAGGTCACTCTGTCCACACCCGGATCCAAGTCGATCTCAAACCGAGCTTTGGTTCTTGCTGCTCTCGCCGGGAATACGTGCAGATTGCGTAACATGCTTCACTCCGACGATACGCAGGTCATGATGGCCGGTCTCAACGATCTCGGTGCAGCTCAATTCGAATTCGAGGATGGAGGTGAGACAATCGTCGTGCACGGTAATGGTGGAGCGTTGAAGCGTCCTGCCAACGACAAGCACATCTACCTCCAGAACGCAGGTACCGCTGCTCGCTTCATGGCTACCGTTGTCAGCCTTGTCCAGAACAATGGTAACCAGACACCCGTCGTCATCACTGGTAACAAGCGTATGAAGGAGCGTCCCATCGGTGCACTTGTCGATGCGCTCCGCTCCAATGGTACATCCATCGACTATCTCGAAGGCCAGGGATGCTTGCCCCTTGCAGTCAAGGGAACCACTCATGGTTTCAAGGGTGGAAAGATCCAGCTCTCGGCCACCATTTCGTCGCAATACGTCTCGTCGATCCTTCTCTGCGCTCCTTACGCTGCCAAGGAGGTTATCCTCGAGCTTGTAGGCGGACAGGTCATCTCGCAGCTCTACATCGACATGACCATCGCCATGATGGCAACATTCGGAATCAAGGTCGAGCGCCTCCTCGACTCTACCACCGGCCGTTTGAGCAATACGTACCGCATCCCTCAGGGCAAGTACGTTTCTCCTGCTGTTTATGACATCGAGAGCGACGCCAGTAGCGCCACTTACCCCCTCGCCATTGCCGCGATTACCGGCACCGAATGCACCGTTCCCAACATCGGCTCTGCTTCGCTTCAAGGCGATGCTCGTTTCGCTAAAGACGTCCTCGAACCCATGGGTTGCACTGTTCACCAGACCGCCACTTCCACCACCGTCATTGGTCCCAAGCTTGGCCAGCTTCGTCAGATCGGCCTGGTCGACATGGAACCCATGACCGACGCCTTCCTGACCGCTTCCGTCCTCCTTGCTGTTGCCGCTCAGCCCCCTGCCAACGGTTCTACTTCGACCGCTCGCCCCTCGACCCGCATTACTGGTATCGCCAACCAGCGTGTCAAGGAGTGCAACCGTATTCGAGCCATGATGGACGAACTTGCCAAGTTCGGTGTCGACACCAAGGAGCACGAGGACGGACTCGAGATCTTTGGAATCGACTACCGACAGCTTCGTGCCAACGTCCGTGTTCATTGCTACGATGATCACCGTGTCGCTATGGCTTTCTCGGTCCTCGCGTCCGTGGTGCCCGGTGCGATCTTGGAGGAGAAGCGATGCGTTGAGAAGACTTGGCCCAACTGGTGGGATGATCTCGAGCGAAAGTTGGGCATCCGTGCTCACGGTGTCGATCCCGAATGTTCGCCCAGCCTCTGCATCTCGCCTTCGCACTTCAAAGCCCCCGCTGCTGCAGCCAATGGAAAGGGAGCTGCTTCTTTGGCTCAGCTGACCACGAGCAAAGCCTTGACACCACGCAAGTACAACAAGGATGCGACGATCATCTGCATCGGCATGCGTGCCTCGGGCAAGACTTTCTTGGGTGCCATCGGTGCTGCTGCTCTCGGTCGCACTTTCATCGACGCTGATGTGGTGTTCAACCAGAAGTTGGGAGGCACCGACAAGTTGGGCGAGTTTGTCAATCAGAACGGATGGCCCGCTTTTCGCAAGATGGAGCTCGAGATCTTACAGGAGCTCGTGCTGCACAATCCTACCAATGCGCTGATTTCGTTGGGTGGAGGCGTCGTCGAGACGGAGGAGTGCAGGCGTATCCTTGCCGAGTACGCAGCTAGCCGCGGACCAGTTGTCTACATCGTTAGGGATACGGATGCCATCGTCAAGTTCCTCTCGACCAGTGACAGGCCAGCCTACGGCGAACCTGTGATGGATGTCTTCAAACGCCGCAACCCATGGTTCAGCGAATGCTCGTCCGTCGAACTCGTCTCTTACTCAGAGGGCGAAGCGCTTACCGTGCAGCCATGCGCCATGAACGTTCCCGACCCGTCCTTTACCATTCAGAAGCGATTCGGGTTGGAATCCGAAGTCGCCCGATTCTTCAAATTTGTCACCGGTCAAGACACCAATCAGATCTCTGACTTGGTTGTCGATAGCAGGAAGGGCGGCAGGAGGACGTACTTCCTAAGCCTTACCTTCCCTGACGTTGTACCGAAGTTGGAACTGATCCGAAGCATGGAGACCGGAGCGGATGCTCTTGAGTTCCGTGCTGATCTGCTCAACCCTTCTGGCCAGCCTGTTACGCAGCCTCAGGTACCCGACATCGAGTACGTCAAGCGTCAGCTCGCGGCTTTGCGTCATCGCACGTCGTTGCCTATCGTCTTCACCGTCCGTACGCACTCTCAAGGAGGAATGTTCCCCGATGGCATGCAAAAGGAGTACTTTGACTTGATCGCACTTGCTCTCCGTCACGGATGCGAGTATGTTGACCTGGAACTTGGTTGGGATGACTCCCTCCTTCAAGCCGTGGTCGACGCCAAGGGCAACAGCCAGATCATCGCCTCGTGGCACGACTGGAGCGGCGCACTCAACTGGGAAAGTGAATCGACCGCTAAGATCTACACCCGAGCATGCCAGTTTGGCGACATCGCCAAGATCATCGGTAAAGCCAATTCGATGGAAGACAACTACTCGCTTGAACGCTTCCGTGCTAAAGTCTCGGCTACCGCCACCAAACCTCTCTTGGCAATCAACATGGGTGCCGCTGGTCAGTTCAGCCGTATCGTCAACCCAGTGTTTACGCCGATCACTCACGAAGCAATGCCGGTCAAAGCAGCGCCTGGTCAGCTTACTTTCCGTCAAGTTCAGACCGCATTGGCACTTATTGGTCAGACTGCACCGCAACGTTTTGCGCTCTTCGGCAGTCCTATCAGCCACAGCTTGAGCCCTTTGCTCCACAACACGGCTTTTGCAGCTTTGGGTTTGCCTCATCAGTACGAATTGTTCGAGACGGCCGAGGTGGATGATTCGATCGCTGCGTACGTTCGATCGCCAGATTTTGGAGGTGCCAGTGTTACAATTCCGCACAAGTTGGCGATCATGAAGCATCTCGACCAGGTCAGTGACGAGGCAAAGGCCATCGGTGCGGTCAATACCGTGATCCCCGTGCGCGACGCAAAGGGTAACGTGATCAAGTTGGTCGGTGATAACACGGACTGGATCGCGATCGAGGGTTTGGCGAGACGGTCGTTGAAGACGGTTCATTTGGCCGATCCGAACTTGACCGGTCTGGTGATTGGTGCAGGTGGATCGGCTCGTGCGGCCTTGTTTGCGTTGTACAGGTTGGGCGTGAAGCGCATCTTGCTATTCAACAGGACGTTGGCTAATGCCGAGACGCTGGCTAAGGAAGTTCCCGTTGAGTGGAACGTGACGGTTCTCGCCTCGCTCGAAGAAATCGCTACGCTCCCTGTCGAACAGACACCTTCGGTTGTCGTTTCCAACATCCCAGCTGAAGGCACAACGCTCGATGCGAACGCTCAAGGATTGATCCACTTGCCCAGCACTATCCTGCGCAACCCAGCTGGTGGCGTCGTTATCGACATGAGCTACAAGCCTTACATGACGAGTCTGCTGCAGCTCGTACAGCAGGTCAATACGACTACCGAGCTGGCTATCGGCACCAATGCGACCAAGCCACAGTCGAGGAAGCTCTGGACCGCTTGTCCGGGTACTACGATTTTGTTGGAGCAGGGTTGCCATCAATTCCAGCGCTGGACGGGAAGGGAGGCTCCTAGGGCGCAGATTGAGGAGGCTGCTTGGGGAGCTTATCTTCAGCGCTGAGGCATAACTCTTGCCTTGAAACGGATGCCTTTCTTCGCTCTTTGCATACCTTAGAATCTTTCAATTCATTCAATGTCTCCCACGTCTTTCTCAGATGCAATGTGTGCGTCTTCTGACCGCTTGCTTGTAAAAATCATACGCGAAACGACACCTTGAGGCACTGAGGAATGTTACAAGGAGTTGAGCTTTATAAGACGAGTGTGATGCGTTGCAAAGGAGAACCTAGCGTCCATGCGAGAAAGATTGTTAAGTACGTCCACCAATATTCCTTACAGCGCAAGCAGGCTACATCGAATAAACAGACGTTCGCGTCGACACGATGACCATTGGCAAAGGCGTAATCGCCCTTCCTTCAGGCAAGTGGTACTGTGACGATACGAAAGTTCTCGCATTCAGCCCTTCTTCTTCGCTTCCCGAATCGCCACCCTTCTCGACATCTCTCGCCGCCACCGCCGCATGGCTATTGATATCTTCGACCAGCTCTCGAAGCGTATCCGTGTCTCTTCCTTGACTTCCTCGCCAATCTCCCACCGTTGCAGCTGTCCTTTCAGCGGGTGCCATTCCTTCCATGCGAACAACTTCGCTCGTATTGGTCCAGGTCCGTACCGCACCCAGATTGAAATCCCTCTGCTGTCTCGACCCGCTACTCGTCGCACCATGACTACTTTGAGCTTGCCTCATTGCCACTCCTACCGCCGCTCTATAGATCAAATTCGCCTGTAAGACCAACGTATACAGTGCTCCACTCGTCAAATACAGCGGCGTATACCACCCCGTAACGCTCTTTTGAAACATGTAAACGCTTGTCAACGAAAATGTCGTCAACAGTACTTGTCCCTGTAGCGAATACACTGCTAAGCGGAAGATAACGCGACGCGCTGCATCCATCGATGTTCTCTTATGCAGGATGAAAAGTCTCGCAATTGTGGTAGAAGTAAGGCTGACTTCGAGGAGGATAAAGATGACAGCCCAAGCGGAAATAATGCCTTTGATGAGGTGACGTTTCGTTGGATCGAGAAGCGCCGTTTTACGGCGTACCGAGTAAAAAGCAATCCCAAACCAAACCATCAATACGAATTGTGTTGCAATCCCAACTAACGCACCTCCCAGTCCGATACGTGTTGACCTTTTACGTACATCGAAAAGCTTTGCAATACGAAAAGCAAAGTAGATCTGTCCAATCGCATCCGGTATCGCCTGCAGCACGTGGTAAAACGGTACGTACCATTCGATCGCGTTCGTATCAAACCCCTGTGCGGAGTAGAGTTGGAGTAAAGAGCGTTGATAGTAGCATATAAACCCGCCAATACCAAGGATTAGGTTGCAGGCTACACAGATGGTTACGGCCGCTTGAAGGAGTGGAGGGTCGCAATTGGGTCTGTTGAGACGTTTGTGCCCATCAAAGAGATGGAGGTAGATGAGGTAGAGGGCGAAATTGGCACCTCCAATGAGACAGAGGAGGAAGACGAGGATGAAGGAGGTGCCTTCGGCTTTGGCGACCGAGATGGGGAGGAGGGGGGGTTTGGTAGCGTGTGCGTACAGGCCGTAGGGGTCGAATTTGGAGGCTCCTGAGCCCATGGTGACGGTAGCGACGAGGTTTGAGACGGAGGCACGGGAGAATGGAGGGAACTAAGGATGGGGAAAGGGGGCGAGAGGGAGGTAAACAAGGTGCTTATACCTCCAGGAGAAGCTCACGAATCATTCGGGGTCCTTCGACGAAGTGTACTCCAGCGGAAGAGGAAGGGCTCGAGCAGATGATGGTAGCAAGTGACGGGTTCGGCAAGTACGGCATCTGTTTCACTCCGCTTCAGACTCCATCTTCATCCTTGCTGCACTCTGTCATGACCAGGATACACTCCACTCAATCAGATGGGAGGCGCACGAGCTGCTAAAGGTCAATTCCGCTGGCGGAGGGAAGACGGTGTAGGAGGAGGGCCTATCTCCCACCCGCGTTTCTTCTTTGTCGTACTACAGCCCCTCCATCCTCGTTGCACAGATCCTTTGTCGCCTCTTTATCCTGGCGTAAAACCTTCAGATTGGACGCTGGGACGTGTGTTCGCGTAAAACAAGGTCCGAGCCGTTGATTCATCTCTCTCTTCCCTCGACGCCATGGGCCCGACAAGGCGGTTCGATCGGACGCTCAACCTCGCTATCGCCAACATCAGCATCTGTAGGTGACCTTGTCGTTGTTGACCTCGCAGCAAGTCCTCCCACGAAGGGCGGCAAGCCACGGACCTAGTTGCCCGTACTCCATAACAACGACGAAAAAAAAAAGTTAACGTTCAAGCGCCCGCAACAATAAGGCTTTTTTTTGGCACGAAACATGTCCGTCACACACATCCACATCCACACCCACACCCACAGGTTCGGGACCCATGCACTTGAAGCTCGGCAAGCAAATGTCATTGGTTGCCAGTTGCACATGCGACGTGCAACGGCCGAGGTGGAAGCGAGGAGCCGCCCTGCGCCACAAATGAAGTCGGTCTCCTCTTA
Organism: Pseudozyma sp. M118-08B; assembly: GCA_037039655.1. Taxonomy (NCBI): domain Eukaryota; kingdom Fungi; phylum Basidiomycota; class Ustilaginomycetes; order Ustilaginales; family Ustilaginaceae; genus Pseudozyma; species Pseudozyma sp. M118-08B. The sequence goes on along the minus strand of JAXQGJ010000522.1, from coordinate 6,973 downwards.
CTACAGCACACACTTAGACAATGGCGTCGTTGTGATTCACCGGTGTCACAGAACGGCACCTCAATGAGGTAAGAAAGGGGGCTTGGGCGAGGCTGGGTGAGATGTCTGCGCGAAAATGAAGTGGAAGGGACGCTCGGATCCCGCGCCACGCTTAACGAACAATGCAGGTACAAAAGGGACGGTGAGATGAAAGGTGTCGGTTCAGAGCAACCACCGCCCATGGTGTCACGCTGTGAAACGACATGTGGGATGCGATGGCTGCAAGCTGCGTCCAAACTACTGTAGGTAACTTAGCGAGTGATGCTTTCGGCATCGGCGAAAGGCGATTGGCATGGCCGTGTCGGATCGCGGGTCCCAGCGATCCTGCACTGAGCTCGGCTTAACTTCGGAAAGGATCAAAGCTCGTTGCCGCGCCGTAAGGGTTCCGTTGCTACAGTGGTGACAGATCAAGCGAAGTCCAGACATCAACAGGTATGCTTCAATGTTCTTTATGATGCGATTAGCTTGAGTTTACTACAAATGAAGATAATGCTTTGTGCTTCTGATTCGAGCTTTAGAGACCCTTCTCGCTCAAAGCGAAAGCAAAGGACCTGATTGCTGTCCACACGCCCTGCTTCTCGTTACTCTGGTACTCCACATTAGCTCCCTCTGCAGCCTTGAAAACCAACAAGAGCGTTGCTGTAGGTGCAACAAAGTACACCTCACCCTTGCCCTCCTCTGCCTCCTTCTCGTGAAGCGTCACGACCTCGAGAGGGTACTGTCCACCACGGGGGCCGGAGATGGTGAAAGTTTTGCCGCCAAAGAGCTGGATCTCGCGGGTGTTCCTCTTAAGCTCTTCCTCGGTAACGCTGGGTGCGGTGGCTTGGACGAAGACGTCGACGAGCTGACGGATTTGTTCGGGTTCAAAAGACTTGGTGAAGGAAGGAACGGAACCTTGGACGGCAAGGGCATCGTCTCGGTCAAAGATGGCATAGTCGGCGATACCGGAGGCAGGGGGGATTTGGAGGCGAGCAATTTCGGCGAAATCGAGGTTGGAAAGGAGAGACTTGCGCTGAGGACCGTCGAGGTCGGCTGCGGCGGCTTCGGTGCCCGAACCGGTGTGAGGGCCGCGGTTGATTCCTGATCCTGCCATTTTGATGGATATGAGAAAAGTCTTGGTTGAAGAAAGGAAAGATCGAGTTTGGTATGGATATTGATATAGATGACGGTCTTCAAAGTCGTGGGGTGAGAAGACACAGACGATGCGATAGATGGTGCGGACGTCGGAAGGAAGTAAACACACAAGTTGGTTTATATACCATCATAAAACTCAAGTCAGGCAAGCTCAGCCAGTTGCTCCTGCGACACCAGCCAACGTTCGTGTGCGTTGGTTGCAACACAAGAATTCAGAAGAACGAGAAGAAAGTCGATAGTGTGTGACTGTGAACTCTGCCAAGTGACGCAACCTTCTCACTGTGTCTACGTCTTTCACCTTTGACAACTGACACAATTGGACCCTGAACCTTACACAACACGACAGCTCCCTTCTTCCTCGCGTGCTTTCTCCACCTTGGGCTGCTCATCTTTGCTCCTCCTTCCTTTCTCTCCATCCTTCGTGCCTCGCATTTAGAAGGAGCTGCAAGCGCGATCTCATCACACGCAGCCGAGGCTCTGATCTGCAATAGAGCTCTATCCCCTCCCCTCGGAAGAACTGAACAGACAAGTAAAAGAAAGAAGAGGGCGAACGATGCGTGATGAGTGAGAGCCAAGATGTGACGTTGTGTCTGTGCGGTTTTGGACAGAAGACTCTCGATGTGCCTTTCCTTCAGAGGTGTTGGTGTGTCAGCTACGGCCTCCACCTCTCGAAATTTGGCTGACTTCTTCTTGCTGAGAAGCTTGAAAATTCGCCGACGTGCATTATCCTCTAGGTAGGTGCAGCGATGCCGTTTCGACTGCCTCTTTTCGCCGTCAATACGACCATTGGGATGTTAGGTAGGAGGCAACTTGTGGAACAGTCGGACAACGTACATTGCCATGGCTGTCTCAAGATCGGAAGCTGGCTGATACAAAGTGCTGACGGTGATCTTGTAGTTCCACTGAAAATGACAGCGTCTTTCTTCTCATCAAATCTGTGAGAAAATTAGAGGCATAAAATCGACCAGAAAATCAAACGCTTTGCGCTTCTCGACATGACCTATCACAACGAATCGGCGATCAACTGGCCAGAGAGATCGGGCGAACCTCAAGGACGTTGTTCAAGGCTCATGATAACTCAGTGTCACATTCCTTTCACGATAGCCAGTATAGCGGTGACTAGTGTGATGCCATTGCTTGCTCTGAGGTGACGAAACGTGAAATGCATGTGTACATGGAAACAAATACGAATGTAAGATGAAACTGGTGATGATGAAGCCTCTTCTATGCGACAAGAGCCCGGTCCAGTCCTTGCCAGATGCTGATCTCGCTCGCGACAACATCTTCGTTCGCAACCAGGATTGACAGCCCGGTGTCGTCTGCGTCTGGGTAAACGCGAGTCGAAAGCGCGACAAGATCATCCACAAAGATCTCGAGCACGGAATTATCCATGAAGAGCCTGAGCTTATGAGTGCCGTTCTCAGCTGCAGAGAGTGGTGCGCGAAGAGTCGAAGTGTTGACCTTGATATTCTTGGCGATGACCGAATGCTTGCCTGCCGAGTCGGTGCGGTCGACGACGAGCTCATTCGACTCAGAAATATAGATGAGGGTGCGAGTCGTGAGGTCTTCGCTGTGCGCGACGACGAGACCGGGCTGCGAGGCGGTGAGGCCCATCTCGAGCTCGTATGATCGGCTGGCAACTGCTCCCACAGGTACCGCGCTGACTGCTGACGCTCCGCCGAGTGCAGCTTGAGCGAGATCAAGTGCTGCTGACGAGGATGCCAGTTCTGTTGTGACACTGAAGCTGATCTGCTGTGCGCCCTCGCGCAGTTTATACACCTCCTCGGCCGGACGAATACCCAGCTCTGACGAGGTCGGATGATGGAACAGTTCACGGGGGAGAGAGATAAGACCGGCCCAACCTTGCGTGTTGTAGTAGTCTTCTGGTAGGTCATCTTCAGTGATCCATCCCCACATCAGTCTGCGGTTGTGCTGCTCGTCGAGGAAACTGCTAGCTGCGTAAAGACAGCCGTGATCCAACAACCCAACATGGCCGGGTTGCAGTCGGATCTCGCCATTCTCAATCTGCGTGGCTTCAAGATCGAGCTTGATGTAGACAGGCGCTCGTGCAGGTCCTGGCTCAGTGCAGCCTTCGACGTTGATGAGAAGGTACTCCGCCGAGGCAGCTGCGATGCTCGAAGATGCAGCGGATTTGTCGGTGATGGTGAAGAAGTTGGCAACTTCCCAATTCTTGCCGAGATCGACACCGTACGGGGCAGCTTTGTGGTTGCGACCAACGTCGGCGAGGGTGCCGACGTAAGTCCACTGGCTAAGATCGTTGGGATCGATAGCGTAAGCAAAGGTTGTGGGAGTAGTGTCCTTGATGCCACCGGCGATGAGTGCGTACAAGCCGGGAGCTTGGCCGTTGCGTCCGAGCAGAACGTCCAACAATGGCCATTGTGCAATGTATGGATCACGCCATGAAATGACCTCGAGATGCTCGGGTGGTCCATTGAGAACAACACCGTGTGGCATCCACGTCTCACCTCCGTCTGCCGATGTGGACAAGACCACCTTCTCGCTGCCATAGTTGTATGGCAATGTGTGGTGAATAGGAAGCTTGGAGACGGCAGTGTAGATGGCTGTCATCTCGCCTGTCTCTGCTGCTTCTTGCGCTGTGCCAAGAGGCGAACGCTGCAAGACACAGCCGGTGAATACACCTTCTGAATCGTGATTGCCGCCGGGAACAATGACGGGGTCCGGCCGCGAAGTCCAGTGGATCATATCACGACTATAAGCATGGCCCCAGCAGATGCTGCCCCAGGTAGAAGCATTCGGGTTCCATTGATACCAGAGGTGGTAGAGACCGGTGCGTGGATCATAAGATGGACCGCATGGATCGTTCATCCAACCATGAGGGCCAAGGAAATGCGACGTTGGCCTCCATTGCTCGAAAAGAAGACTGTCCTGAGGCTCTGACGAAGCTACAGCTGCTGCTGCTGCTGCTGTTGCCGTCGCGCTTGACTTGAGCATATCGGACTCTTCCAGCTCGTCTAGTGGTGATGGAGCTCCAGATGATGCTGGCGTCGAAGTTGGCAGCCCACCGTCAGAGCTTGCTGAAGAAGAAGAAGGTGCAAAAGCTGCAGCAAAGCCGGAAGTGGTTGGAGACGAAAAGCTGGAGAATTCGGAAGAGGTGGAGGGATGGCTATCCGAGATTGGCTCTGCGGGCAGCTGCGGCATGGTCAGATGTATTGGGCGCACGCCAATCTGTTGCGCCGGAGTAGCCGACGTTTTGGGAAGCGAATCGGAAGCATGCACCCGCTGTGCCAAGGCCGGGAAGGCGTCTTGCGTTGAGACAGGCGACATTGCAGCAGAGATGTCTGAGGGTTGGGGAAGCTGATTGGGGCGCTTTCGCGGTGGAAAAATTGATCAGACAATGCGTTGACCGGCGGGCCAAGAAGTGGGTTTATGACGCGAAAGGTCTTTCGAGGGTTGAAGCGATCAAGCTCGGAGCGACCGAAAAGATGATTGCCGGTGCTGCGAAGGAGCGAACGTGCGACAGAACTGCTGGTAGGGTTGATGACTGCTTCCCGAGTACGGCAACGCTGAGTGGTGTGTATGAGCAAGTCCGTCGACGAGGAAACGACAGGCGGGATGCCGTCAACAGGAGTCGCTGCGCGGAATGTGGTTTTGAGCTTAACTGAAACTGTCAAGTTAGCACGTTTCAAGGCCAGAGCTCAATGAGATGAGCCCAATAAAGCTCTTGCTTTGCTGACGAGAGAACGTGTTGGCAAGCGTGACCCGTATGTGCCCAATCTGGACTGTCGAGTATAAAGGTAGAGATCGAGCGAAAGACGCCGTGAGGTGAGTGGGCTGTACTGCCGAGTAGGAAAAACGATATGCGTTGTAAAAGATGAAGAGAAGGGCAGCCGCTACAAAGATGAGCTGGAGCGGAACGATACCGATGCCGTGCTTGCTGGTGCTGGTGTTACTGGTGGCAAAGATGGTGGGTAAGATGAAGCAGGTCGGAAGAATGGAGATAGAAAACAGTGGCGAGAAGAGAACGATTTGCAACGAGAAGATGATGATGGACAAGATGAAAGATGTTGCAAGAGACGATAGTAGATGGAGCGGGTCTAGATCGAGACGAGCCCAGTGAAGAGGATACGAGAGAGCGGGCAAGGAGGACCGACTTAGATAGCCAGCCGACAGAGGCGACTGCAGCATGAGAACGAGGCCGGCAAAGCAAGCAAGCAAGCATATCGAAAAGAAAAAAGTGTGGACACTCGTCTGATGCTCCCTTATGTCTCGACCCGTTTTCGCCGCTGGTTCACAGCCAATTTTGGAACGGCGAATATCTCACAAAGTTGAGGAGCGGCGCACACAACGCACCGAAGAGCAAGCGAAGCTGAGCAATTGACTTGTAGCGAGTGATGAAATTTCTAGTGACTGCGTGGCTTCCCCCGCCTGCTTGAATTCTTTGGTTGCGAGTGGAGACGCCGGTGCAGCGTCGGAGCATGGCCGGAGCAAGTCAGAGTGTAATTTGAGCGCGTGGACGGCAAAGCAGGATTCCACCATTCAGGCACCCCGCGGAACAGCTTGGCACCGCAACCCTGTGCAACGCACCTCAATACAACATGGACCTTGCAACACGACTCGGCAGAACCATAATGACAGTATCAAATTCGCCGCCGTGAATGTCAGGCACTTCGAGAGCATTTGATGGACTCGATGTTTGCACAGCCGTTTGCCCACTCTCCTGCCTTGCCATGCAGCGCAGGAGCTACTGTACGAGGATGATACACCCACAGCACCGGGAGAAGCAATGTCAACGACGGGTCTTCGTTGAGCCGTACCGCAGAACAGGGCATCCTCTTGCGTATGGACGCTTCTATCAATTGTGACGAGTATGGTGGGCACAAGCCATGCTTAGTCTTTGCCTCGTCCACAGTATCGCAAGGGTACGCCGAATCTTGACCGGATGCATGGGCCCTCCAATCATGCTGCGGAGTATTTCCACGTCGAGTCGAGATTGCCCGTCCTGATCCACGGCATCAGTATTGATTTCACCGAGATCAGCGTATCTCGGCAAGTCCAATGGATGATCGCGCGCTATCTTTTGGCCGATACTTCACTAGAGAAGCTTGACGTGATGAGCCAGGGTGGGTATCTTGCAAAAGGCGACCGGCCAGGTCTCGGTGCAACAATCTCAGGGCCATGCCTGCTCTGTGAAGCTAGATGCGGGGACTATCGTTGCATCATCGACAAGCTCTTCCGCATCGATTTCGATTCTTACATGGCATCGTTGACAGCCTCCTTTCGAATTGGATTCAATGAGCTCGATGTCAGCAAAGCAATCGTTTCAGAGGGCATCTTTGTGGCATGATAATACGTGACCGTGTATCAAGACATGGAAGCTAGTGGAACTTGGTTTGCGAGCTCTGTCTTGTTACTGACAGTGATGCCATCATGAAAGCCGGACGGCCAATACTGACTACTTCAGCGCGCATGAAAAGGAGGAAGGGGGACACGTTGCGCCGAGACGAGATCTGCTTCGCTCGCACAAAATGCAACTCGTGCGGGCCAATCGTCACAGGTCAAGAGACACAACGCGGAGTCAAGTTCTCCGTTATAGAGCTGTGCAGTGTTGAACGGAGCCGGGCGATAGGCGGGCAGAAAAAGAAGTACGGGAAGGCTGCCGACGCGAATGGTTCTAGACAGCAGCTCAAGGAAAAGACAAGACCGAGCGGTGGCCGAAATTTTTTCACGACTACGGGCGGCTGGCGCTCGGTGCAGTGTCGGCCGCTCTGCCTCTGCTTCTGCCTCTCATACCTGCCACTCAACCCCCCACCCCCCCCCC
>JAXQGJ010000521.1:0-13442 GCA_037039655.1 Pseudozyma sp. M118-08B | reverse complement strand
CAGCTTAACCCAATCGTAGCTCCACACGTCATCAGACAGCATGACCACAACGTAGCTTCTCAATTGATGCGAACGCACTTGCGCAACAATCGCCATGTCGACAACTTGCTTTATCTTGGCACTAAAGATGGAGCTTACGAGTACGCATATGTACTTCCAAATACTCTCATGGATCATTGGATTATCGGAGGGGCGGCTCAAGGAGAGGCGAAGATGGCACTGTTCACTGTGCCAATGCATCCGAGCCATCGACATGTCATCGGCCTGAAGGGATTTCTAGGAGTGCGGAACATCGTCAGCGGAACCTGGCTCCAGCACCACATCACGGCCGCGGATGGTGTCAATCTTGGAAGTCCAGTCTCGCACAACTTTTATAACATCCTGCTTGGCAGGCACCCTTGATTTGAACATATCCAAACTAGCTGCTATGCGTCACCTCGACTCTTACTGTGTTGTCACATATAAAGATTTTCTATTTTCTGCAATAGGAGACTTTGTTCTTTGCCGCTCGCCACGTCAAGGAGTGAACAGCTTGCAGTTGAAAAGCGCTCTAATGTGCTTTATTCGAAGCAGCCCAAATATCGTACTGTGTCCGGCATTGCCTGCATTTCAGGGTATGGTCACTCGTCGGAAAAAGTCGCAAAAACAGTATCATCCTCGATTTCACCCTGCACCAGGCTTTGTGACTTGAACGGGTGACATTGATGCTTCGTTGATGTCATGTACGGAGCAGAATCGGCCGTGTGCATTTGCACACGAGGCTACAACTCGTCCATTTGTGGTAAACGCCGGAAATGAAAAGGATCAGAGCACGAGCTGAAGACCCACAAAAATTGCAGAGGTGCGTGCAACTTTCCCGATCAATGTTGCGCTTCGATTTCGAAACTGGAGCAACTGCTAGGTCCTGGTGGAACCACTTGCCGGAAGGTTTCGAGCGAGACGTCCACCCCCTCTCACCAGACCAGCAGCCGTCAGAACCCACAAAGATTCAGGATCTTGAACGAATAAAAATAGCAAATCCTCCGTTTAAAGGACCAGTGTTCGTCCCCACTTACTCTCCAAGCTCGGCGCAGCTTTGCAGTATCTGGTCGGCAATGCGACTCTTGTTCGTCCTTTCTTCGGCATTCTCTGCCTACTTGATCGTGACATTTCTCTTGTTTCGCGCAATTTCGGCAACAGGAGATGAGCCTTCTAGCAGCTTCAAGCCGTCTGCTGAGAAGCCGCCCCTTCATCCAGACACTTGGAGGCACAACTTTGAGGACTCAAGTTCCGATGACGAGCCCGGCAATCTAGCTGATCGGATTGACTTACATTCCACAAGCTATTCTCTTGAACAAAGCCCTTCACCAAGGTACCGCGTCCCGACTTCTTCTCGCCCCCAGACCGTTCTGCACAACCTGTTGAGAGTACCTCGGCTGACAAACGCTGAACTGAACGAACAGCAAATGTCTGAGGTCATCGGCCGGCTTGAGACACGACTACAGCAAATTGGCATAGTCTCGCAAGACCTTCGACAACATTATCCAATACCATCTGCCAATCATCTGCCCAAGCCACGAATGTTCTTATCAGGAAGTTTTGACAATCTACCTGCTATTTTTCTCCACCCTACCTCAGAGAGGCGTGGCAGAATCTTAGCGTTACCGATCACCACTCACAATTACCTGGTCAGCACGCTGGATCCTGAATGGCGCACCAATGAACGGATGGCTTATGCCGTCCTTGCGGTTTATCCTGCTCGACAGGGCAACCGTGCTCAAGCACTGTGGTATGCATACCTATCTCATTTCAAAGCGGACAAGGATGTCGCGGGCATCCTAGAAAAGTTGGCAGCGTCGAACGATGTCAAAGAGTTCTCTCACTTCCTCGAGCATTCCCTCTGAAGTTGTCAAAAGCCATCAAGCTGCAACGAGACCCTCCTTCTCAGAGTCACTTCCAAAGAGTGGTGTCTAGACTGTCTCAAGCTCGTTCACCCAATGTATATCGGTGAGATGACGCGATCCTAATCTATCCGTTCAGCTTTCTTGGCTGCTTCAATGCTATGTGTCCATGGATCCGACGGTGTACATGTGTGCTCTATTGAAGCTCAGACAACCAGATTGAAGGCTGCGTAGGGTAGAGCCAGCCCAACACCGGCAACACAACATTGCTTCCGGTTAGCGGTATCCGTATGACGTCGTCAAGATACGCTCACAGCGACAATAAGCCTTGTTTCGATGCGCATTCATTCCGTTTGTCGGGCTAAGGTGATCGAGCTTTTGTGGGGCGTGTGAACTCCAGATTGACGAGAGCTGTCCCTGCATCATTTTATAGCGATCGAGTAGATCGCCTTTCTCCTGTATGTACTCAGTACGGACATCGATCTCCTTCTCGCTTCCTTCAGATACCAGACACCAATACCAACCATGCATTTCACGATATTGGCTCTTGCAGCTCTCTTTGCCTTTACATCGCTGGTTTGCTTCACCGCAGAGGGCACCAGTCCCTCCCCCAGTGACTTCATGGCCGGTGTATCAAGCGCAAACGATCTCCATGGCTTCTATGCTGATGCGCAGGCTCGTTCTGAGCGTCCCCGAACCTTCCTTGCTACGGAAATGCATGATCCTCATGTCCTCACAGGCACCGTAGCTGCCGCTAATGCACAGCCTGCAACTCAAGTGGTGACTAGCATCAAGACGGTGAGAGTCCACATTCCGGCACTAGTAGAAAGCGTGATAATTACCAAAGAAGAGCTCTACCACATCGAACGATCTTTCAAGACGATCTTAGGCAGAGTCGGCATCGACTTCAAGTCCCTTGAGCTTGCGGATCATGCTCAACCGCACCGCGTGGACATCCTGAGAGACGAACTGAAGCAAACCATGGACTTGAAGCATTCTCTTTACCTCACGCCCACCAAGGACTACTTGGGTCGAGTCTTGGCTTTCCCCATTTTCAGTGAACGGAACAAGCAGCTTTTGATTGGTTCTCATTCAGCGGACAAAGTAGGCTGGGTAATCATTGGAGTGCGAACCAAAGCAAAGCTGCTCTCGAGTGGTGCAGGTACGCACTTCTCACGTTCCCAAATACGGAGCTTTTGATTCACAAACTCGAAACCAGCAGGAAGAGCCACCAACTTTCCAATTATTTTAGGAAGATATCCGAGCACATTTCTGCACCCGGCTCTTCGTCGACCAGACCGCTGATCATAGGATGATTCAGATGCGAATACTCAGATTGTAACGAAGCTACCCACTCAATACCGATTGCGCCTCCTTGATACAAAACAATTGTTGCTGAGGCCATCTGGGTCTGGTTGTGCTGTATGATCCTCGATAACAAGAATCGCGTGTCTGCACAAGGGGAAAGAGGACGGTCTGTATTTGTACTTTGTCTCCCTGAGGTACGTTGGTACTCACATTCTCGTGATACAAGGGTGCTTCGCACCATCACTGTTTTGAGAAAATGCTTCTATCTGATCGAGCCAATTCATTCTGCAACGACCCAAACTTTAGAATTGGCTGAAGCTGCAAGTGGTACTCCAATTTCTCAGGCTGTCTCCGTGCGATCTTAGCTCGTTCCCTAATCATTCGTCTCTCGACCCGACGTTGACGCCGTAAATCCTGATTGTCGCCGCTCTATCTCTAAGCTCGAAGCTGCTTCGAGGAGAGGCTTGAACGCGCTTTGTCTGAGCTGCGTGTAGTGACGGTTGAACTGGTCTACAGCCTCCTGTGGGGTCAGGTAGTCGAGTGCATGCCTCTTCCTCTGCGAAAGCGCATGGAAGGAGTCTCCAAAGTTTCTCGCATGGTTGAATAGGTACGGATCCGCTAGAATCCACTCGTCCATGGACTTGACAAATGCAGGAGTCTGAGATTGCCAGAATTGGAGAACAAGGCGATCATATGCTTGATAGGCAGCATCTCGGTCAAACAGGACGAGGGGACTCCTACCTGAAGCCAACGGCACTTTCACGACCGTGTGTGAGGTAGGCGATCTCGGATTTCGGAGGCTTTGTATCACTGGAGTTATCTTGAAGTAAGCGTAGCGGTCGATCATCATGCGGAAAAAAATCTGACTGTCAACTTGATCGTGCATACCGAAAGGTTTACTGTGATCTCCGTCAAGAATGGCAAGGAGGTGGAGCCTTCTCCCAACATCTTCAGGCTTCAGAAAATGTCCAAACCCGGTTTCGTGCACTAAGTCTATCGCTGCCTTCACTAACGACTCCTCTCCTGGCCGGCTTGGAAAGCACGCGACTAAGCCGGAAAGAGCCAGTCCTCCAAGGGCCTGATGGAGCCAGTGAGATTGTGCGTTGTTAGCATTCCGATCCTCTGTATGATGGGTCTGGAAGTTACTCACATGAAAAGTTATGCGCCAAAGATCATTCATCATCTGAATGCCGGTAAATTTCGACAGTCTGAACACGTAAGTCAAAGGTCTGAGTAGAGAAAGATTGAGCTCATGTCCAGAGTCTGGACAGGTGATAGCAGCTAAACAGCGAAAACAATGTTGCTTCCTTCTGATCGTGATTTTGGCGTGATGAGAGGTGTGCGGCAGAGCCAATTTCAAGAGCGCAGAGCTTTTAGCTGGTCGTTACGTCAACGGGCTCTCCTTCAATGGCTATGAGAGCCAATCGCTTTCCGGAGGGAATGTTAAGTATTTGAACGCCTTTGTGTGATTGCCGATCCTTGTCACCTTCAATCGAAGCTGTCGCCTCCTCAAGGCTGCTGAGAGAGAATGAAGACACATGAGGCTGAGTGTGACCTTGCAGAGGGTGTATCCGGATCACCTGACTTTGCAGTCGTGAGAAACGAAGCCCGATGGTCTCTTTCTTTCATGTGTCAACACTTTCAATCTTCATCAAAAGAGCGCTGACTAGATTGAGTTAGTGCAAAAGCGAAAACGACCTGGTGTCGGCGAGTACGGGGACTTGTGTTACCGAGATCGATATGGTGGAACAACGAGTTCAATTGAAAAAGAGAGCACAGTCTAGGAATGTCATCGAGATTGCTTCTGCGTATGGCAACTGTGCATCTATTTAATTTGCTCATATTTGGCCACCTAAGACTTGCTGACGATACTCCTACTGCCACGACACAAAGGCTCGGAAGTGAGACCGACTGTTGGATTAAAGTCACAAATTGCCAAATGAACCTGTTTCAGCCATAGTGGTTCGCTGTCTGCACAGAGACTTGAGAGCAGACGATCACTGCTATAAAAGCTACCAGCATTGACGCTGATGTCGTGACCCCAATTCTAGCTCTTTACGTCCTAATCTCCCCAGTCTCACGGTCCCACTGACATTGCCAGGCTAACCTTGTTTCACACAGCCTCTCCACGATGAAGCTTTTCATTATATGGGCTGTTGCCTGTTTCTGCTTTCACTTCGATCTCGTCTTCGTTCTGGGCACGCAGGACAATCACGAGCCTCGTCCCTTGAGCAGCTCGGGCTCTCCAGTCAGCGTACGGTACTATATGGCTCAGCCCGGTATTTTAGTTCCCAGCACAGAAGTGGTGCATCAGGTTCCTTATCCCGAATACACGCCCTGGCTTTTCGAAAGTATCTTTGGAAGGGATCTTCAAAACAAGTTTCGGTGGTATCTGAGAAGAGTCACCGGAAGAGAGCCGAGACTAGTGACACAGTTGTTCCCAATTAGTGGCGTACTTCATCTGCGATCTCTCAGAGATCAGTTGGAGCGAAACAATCTTGAGCCGGTCTTGGATCTTGGGAGAACGCCTGAGGGCGATGGGAGAATTTATGGATACTTGATCGAGGCGACACCTAGTATGATGTACGCCTTTGACCAGTTTCGACCGGAAAACGCCCGTTTTGCCCTCCTCGAAACCCAAGCCGGGCCCTTTCCTCGCATTAATGTGATAGGCTACTGGCAGACTCATGGCTCTGATCCTCGCGATCTGCGCGCAGCTTTTGCTCGAACGCTGGGTCATGCAACCTTCAGGCTCGATGATATTCTCAGACAGGTCCCTTATCCTTGAGACTTCTATCAATTGGTTGGTAGCGTCAATATCAGCCCACAAGTGCTTTAAAATCAACTGAACGTTTGACACCTAATGCTGAACACTCAAGAGAGGAAAAAAAGTAAGTCAAAATCTTAAATGCATACGGTGTAGTGAAAAATTTGGAACGAAACTTGGTCGCGAAAAAAAGGCTTAAAATTACATTTGACGGAGTCGTGTCTTTGCAGGATCTGGAACTCTCTTACCCTGGCGCTTTACTTACTTGCTTGACGGTATTTGAGTTGGAATCACTTGGCGTGTGAAATTTTAAGGCATGATTCGGGTCGCTATCCGTCTTCATACCTAAGCTTCTCCACCCTGCTGTGCGAATGTGCTTGAGAGGCAACGGTCACAAGAATTGAAAAGATAAAAGCCCCCTGGTCTAAGGCCAAGCGCAATATGTGACGGCACGAGTTCGGCTTGCACCTTTGCCACCATGCGGAGAACTCTTTGCAGTAGGCTCGTGTCCTATTTCGTCTTATTGGCGCTTTCTGCTATTGCTGCTCAAGCTGCAGGGAACACAGAGGGTGCTGCAGCTCCTCGAAGGTCGTCAATACCCTTTCCTCCACTGTATGAAGTGCCTGATCAACCTGTCGATGCATTCCTGGAGCTCATGTCCGAGCTTCGCAGGAGTGTTGGCTCATTGACCGGAGCTTCTCTTCAAGGAGTGAGTCAGACTCACCCGCGGGACGGGTTGCGGGATCTGCACATCTCACGGCTACGGCAAGAGCTAATTCAGAATCAAGACCAGCCTATGCTTTTTTTGCGGCGCACCTCTGATCTAAGAGGAAAGGTGTATGCGTATCCAATTTCGCTGACGCCTCGTATGATCAACGTCTTTGGGACTGTGAGACAGCGGAGGGTTCAATGGGCTATCGTCGCTGTGTATTTGGGAGAGGCTCGACGATTGGAGTTCTTGGGGTACGGGCTTACGATTGGACCGAAGCTACCGCTCATCAGATGGGCGCTGTTCCGAAGACTGGGAACGTTTGGATACACCATTGCGGACGCTTTGAGGCCTCTTCCAGCGATACGTCCACCAGCTTAGATAGAACATGCCATCAAGTTGCTCTCTATACGTGTCGCCGCTTAGAAGGATAGCTATATCATAGGGCCATGGTGGCCGTTAGCGAGCACACACAAATGCACCTGTACATAAAATCTCGGCAATGACTGCGCATCTGCTTGACTGTGGACATTTCTTTCAGATCTTACATGGCGGTGTGGAAAGGGGCCAGATCTCAGCTGCAGCCCATCAACCTCGGTGTCTCGAAATCCCAGGACAGCGATGCGGTCCCACTGTGGTCTCGACAGGTCGACTTGTAACACCCGGCTTGCGTCACAAAATGAGTTTGATTCAAGCACTGCGTGAGGCTAATTGAGCCACTCTACATCAATAAAGCTCACCGAGAGCAAGATGCCAGAGAGACCGTTAATCGATCTGTTAGGTACGGTAGAAGTGTACTCACGCAACCTGTCAAGGTCCTCAACTTCGATCGCACGCCACATTCGAGTAGAAAGCTTGTACGATCTGTACAATCTGATGCATCAATGGTATAAGCTTTCCTTGACAGCTTCGTATGGCCAGTGTTGCTCGAAGTTGATGACCGCATATGCTCTCAGGCAACTACGGAGAAACAGTCCAGACAAGCGTAAGCTTGCAATCTTACATAAAGTTGCAATCTTTCATAAGGTTAGGATAACAAACGACACGGCGCGATGATGTCACTTGACAAGAGTTTCTCAAGGGATGCTGCAATGATGTTTTTTCAGCAAAGAGTATCAGCGAAGAATGCGAAGTTCTTCTTCCCAAGCACAGAGAAGCATCGTCTTCCCACGCTCACGGCGGCAGGAAAGTGTGTGCCTTTCTGTGTACCCACGCCACAATACTGGCGCAATGAGGCTCAGATGCGAGCAATCTGTGTTTGCAAACTGTCTCGCTGAATCGACAAGCTTCCGCGGCTTTGGATCTCGAGCATTCCTGTATACATGCGCTTGCGAGCAAGGCTTCCTGTAGTTTCTTGAGCTCTTTCTCCCGTGATCAGCAAAGCGGTTCATCACAAAGCAACATGACGAACTTCCGGCTTGAACCACGACTAACTCTCGCGCTCTTGCTTCACTTCTGCTTCTTCCTACAAATAGCAGCTGTGAGGCCAGATTCGCGAGCCATGGGCACTCCAAAGACCTTATCGCAAGCAGAGTCTTCAAGTGGAGCTGGTCGTGTGTTGATGCTGCCATACCTGCCCTTACCGGATCTGAATCAACCAGCACCTGACGAAGTTCGCGCCGTTGAACTTGGTTACAAGCCTGTCACGGATTGGCAGCTTCAACAGCTATATGGGAAGTTGCCACTAAACTTTCGCCGCAGGAGAATTAGGAGCGCTGCATATCTCCACGCTGAACAGGGTACTGACGCCGCTCTCCTTGCAGAAACGCTGCGTCAGCTCAATGTTTTTCAAAAAGACCGAGTGTTCAAGCTCGGTAGTGAAGCCAGGACTGCATTCGGCGACGAGGGACATACTATAGCTTTCTTTCTACGGTCAAGCTCGGAAATGTCGAGACTCTGGCCCGGCTACACGGGTAAGAGGAGATCTTTGCTAGCTTTTGTGGAGGTGTATCCGCTCAAAGAACATCCATACATGTACCTTCTCGGCCTGCTGCAGTTGATGCATCGTCACAGCGCTCGACTCTACACACCTGTGCAGACGCACCCAGACACCGTTAGGCTGATCGATCTTGTTCGTCCATAGGTGAATTAAAGAAGCGCAGCAACATTTTTGAGCGAACAAAGTCGAGCCTTCGGAGAGAATCGACGCTGGGAGAAAGTGCTATAATGACGTTTCTACTTAACGCAAGCTTAATATGATACGTGATGTTGCTTGTCGGCGTGATCACTTTCCCGTCGACACTATGGCTTCCTTGATTCAGATTGAGCTCATGACAGAAGACAAGAGGTGCAATTCTTGTAGCCACAATTATGCTACGCTACATAGCCGTGGTGATGCGACGAAACGACCTTACGTCACCTCCGGTAAGATACACAGATCCAATTCGGAATCTGAAAGCTTGTCTGCGTGTCTCAGAGAAAAAACACACATGCAGGGTCCAAGTTTAAAGCTGCTTTCGGTAACGGGGACTTAAATGCCCGAGTCCTAGAATTAGCGCCGGCCGCGAAGCGACAGCTGGCGCCGAGCCAGTTCTTGCTGCCAACTTTTGAGACATCTCTCAGACTTCGCCGCCCTTGAATGTGAATTTTGTTTCGAGAAACAGGCACCTGCACAAGGCGTGAGAAGCCACACATTGAAGGCACATTAATAAATTCCAGCAAGCAAAACGACTTCGACTTGCTAGGCATCAAGTGCAGGGGTATCCTCTGCATAAAAGTCTCCTGACCCGCTTGCCATGTCAACAACCGCCCGAGGAGAAGGATGGACTGCGAAATGAGCAAGCGGCAAAAGGCGATAGAAAACTGCCAGAAAGTGGAGGGGACCGGATCGCGTACCGCTGGTGGCGCGAGTAAACGTTCTGTCCGGTGCTGACTGTGCTTGGATCTTTAGGCATATAAGATCGTTGTACAACTTCCCCTCGTTAGTATGAAAAAGGAATCGCACTAGTCAACCGTCGGGATGGGACAATTCGCTTTCCGAAAACTTTTCTTAGCTTGCAGCGTCATCGCTGCCGCACTAGCAGCCGGCAACAACGGCAAAGATAAGATCATTGAGGTTAAGGATGACCCTGACTTGCCAGTGGGAATACCACTAGCTTGGAACGCTCACAACAACCCTCCTCATAGTATCGTCGATAGCATTCCGATTGCATACGAAGGCGGTGCCGAGCTTTTGGGTAACAAAATCCTTCCTGGGGTCCCGATATTCTCGCCAGGAGCTGGTTCAAGCCATTCCTCGTGGCCAGTGACTTTTCTAGAGGGACCTCCTCCAGCGGCGTACGATCATGCTGTCGGAAGGATGTCTGCAAGGGTCTATCATGGCACCCCTTATTCTGTCCCATCAACCTATCTGGCGGATCCTCAGAGCCGCTTCAAGCTTCTCGACTACAGCCATTGGCTAACTTCGAGCCCGAGCCGGGAGATGTTCTTCGATCTTGTCAACGTTGTCACTGAGAATCGGCCATGGGAGCGATACTTGTATCTGCACCGACCGATGTTGCCGATCGAAGTCGCACATATCTTTCCTCGCCTCCAAATCGACTACAACAAAGCACTTCCGGTGATAATCTACCGAGCACGGATTCCACAAGTCGACTTCTGGAGAGCCGGAAAAGTCGAGATAGTAGGATTACAGCTCATGATCAATCCCTTGTGGGCACGCTCTCGCGAAAGAGCTGGGGATCCACGGGCATCATTGGATCGAATCCTTTCTGTAATCGAAGGGAGGTCACATTTGGCTTGAGTTTGTTGCACTAATCGATCTGTAAGAGGCTTCAATCATGTGCATCTATGGCCAGAGCACTTCAGAGCTTCGAGTACTGTTCCTGTCACTGTCAGCGCGACAATGGCATACCTTTTCAATTCTTAAAACGAGATCACAAGCTTGTCGGGTTTCGATAAGGCAGCTTCATTGTCTGTGTAGTGCTAATTCGTGCTCAGTCTCCTCGCGCCTGCTCGGTGGAAACGTTGAAGCACACATTGTATTGTCTAAGGATGTGCAGCCAGAAAGGTGTATATGATACGACTTCAAAGGATGGGTGAACACATTCACTCTTGAGATCAAGCTTCCATCTTTCACAGAGCTCATCTTTAGAACGATGATCGATGCAATGCGTGGGGAGCAGAAGCGACTGAAATGAACTAGAAATGAAGAAAAGCGACTGTCGAACGTCAAGGTGGAAGTAGCACGAAAACCGAGCTCGCTTGACATCTCCCACTTCTCACGCATCTTCCGGGTAACATGCCTGCAAGAGAGCGTTATCAACCTGGATTGTCGAACTCATGTCATCCTGGTGCTGATCACAAGATGCAGACCTTCCGATCTTCGCTTTGTAACGAAAAACGCTCAACGGCCTCAGCCGGTCATCTTGCCTCAAAAAGACTAAATCTTGATCTGACAAGATTAGCGCCCTCCTCTAACTCTGTCCACAGCATCACCCTGGCTCGAAGAAGCAAGATGTTCCTTAGCGACCATTTTTTGATTGTACTTCTGATGTTCTCATCTTCTCTTGCGGTTCCAGGCTCTCACGGAGTTTCAGGGCGAGCTGCACCGCCGTCATATGCGCCTTCGAGTTCTTCTGTTGACCGCCATGCCTCAAATCGGCCAGATTTCAAGATCCTTGGCGTCAAGGTTGCCGATTCTCACCATATACCTCAAGCTCATTCGGACCAGACCTCGAGCTCCGGATCTGAAACCTTAAGCGGTAGTTCAACCGAGACTGCAAACCCGGCAGCGCGACCGGCCGGCACTTCCCGAGTCTCTGGATCGACTTTGACCAAGTTCCCACTGGACTGGCATATAGGCTTCCCTGCGGATCGTGGTCCGGTGTTGGAGGGCGGTCATGCTGCGCTTATGAACAGAGACCTATTCCAGGCTTCGACTGTCTCTCTTCCCAAAGAGGCTTTCGATGAGGGTGCTAAGTTGCGTCTAACCCTTTGGAGCTCATCTGTACTCTCGGATCCAATGACGACGCTCTATTACTTCCACACGGAGGCTGAAGACAGAACCCGCTATGCCTACCTCTCTCGACCCATCACTCATGCTGACTACAGATATCTGTTCAGAACAGGACCGCTTCCTGCTGATACGGTGCCGTAAATTGTATACCGGGTTAGGATCGGGCAGCCTATGCTTGGCTTTCTGGCTCACGCAGAGGTTGCAGGTGTAACGTTGGTCAGCGGGTGGTCGCAGGCGAGGGCTCCAAGTGGATATGTGCGAAAGATTCGACTCAGCCATGTCCTTCAGTTCCTTGAGTCTGGCGCTTGGCATTGATGTTGCACAGGTTGCATCGGTATCGAGGAGGTCGGGACCCGACTTCTTTCGGACACCTTCTCGGTATCATCATGCATATTTTGAAAAAATTTGCCTATCCTCGAATTTGCTGTGAGACCTCCAAATTGTCGATCTGCAGCATGCTCAGACCTCTCTGCTGTCGAAGTTCGTTCGCTTTGTATGTTCCAATCTTCTTCAGAAGGCCAATGTATGAGTGACTCCCTGTTTGCGGGACAAGAAGTGTAATGTCTCTGCAAAGTCTGTCAGCTCGGCTCAGCACATCTTCTGACACAAGTTCACGGACCCAGAGACAAGAAAGCCAGAGTATGAGTTGGGAACCCTAGCTTAGTTTCCAAAACGTAGCTTTTCCGTACAATTGCAATTTGGGATATACCTATCATGCAGACTGAATAAGTCCGAGCACGGCCTCAGGGACTTGAACAACGGCGCCGTGTCGCATTCCAGTGGGTGACAGGGCCGGGTCGCAGGCGGAATACGGAATGGAGTAGATATCTTCCGTCTGGAAGCACGAATATCCCGGCCCGCCATTGTTGTCCTCCCAAAGGTAGAATTTGGAGGGGTTGATGATGTCTCGCTGAATCGCTGGACCCTCCCATACCACGTCGGCGGGCTTTCCGATTCGCTCCCACGTACCGAAGAGCCCTTGCGATGTCTTGTCCATCACCACTCCTGCTGCCGCAGTTACGTCCACATACCATCGAACCATGTTTCCGTTGCCTAGATCAGCCACTTCCTGGTCGATCACCTTATTTCCAAAGTTAGCGCTTTCCCAGCGCTGTGGAGCCGTGAAGTTGACGAGGTCTGTTGTGTGCGAGTAATACACAAAGGGTCCCTCAGCGGGTCCGGTGTGGTCTGCGTCCGAGGAAGCGTAGGTTTGAGAAGACCAAAAGATAGCGTAAGCGTTGGCGGCGGCATCCCATGTAGCCGAAGGGGCCCAAACGTAGCCAGCAGACGAGTCCATCAGCTCAACGAGCCTTTCTGTCGACCAGTCAATACCATCATCTGATTCCCAGATGTGAATGCTTCGCGAGCCGTGAGACTGAGCGTCGCCCCAGTTTGTCTTTGCGATGTCCAGGTCAGTCGCAAGAATATAGTACTGCATGATGAAAGTGAAAAACTCGGCTTCGATGTCAGTGGCTGTCCCATTGCTCTGTTGGTCTTCCCAGACTCACTTTGCCATTGACCTGATTGAGGAAGATGTAAGGGTCTCTTGCACCACCTGTGCCCAAAGTGGGAATGAGCTCGCCCTTGGACCCGGGAACCGCGCTGAAAGTAACAGGGGCGTCGGCCGTGGAGTAGTGCAAAAACACGTGAGGCACGTCACCGAGGAATGTAGCCGACAAGAAGCCAGCGGCAACTCCATCGGTGACCTGCTGTACCTTTGTTGAGGCTGGACTGGTAGCAGGTATGCATATATTGTTTAATAAAAACTCTGGAGATGCTGAAATTATAACATCACTCTCTTCTTTGCTCTTTAAATACCAG
>JAXQGJ010000520.1:0-13543 GCA_037039655.1 Pseudozyma sp. M118-08B | reverse complement strand
TGTGGAAATATCGTGTGTCGGTGTTACCCTGCATGATAGACGGTGCAACTGTGACTGGCTCACCATCCTCACCTGCCCAGACCGCGCGAACGATCTGCGAGTACAAGCGCCACGGGGCAGCCTTATCGCCCTCTAATGGTGTCCAAGGAGCAGGGGCGAGCGAGCTACGTGCTTCCTTGATGGTCAGCTTCGACGCTCCGATGGGTGAGCTTGCATTGAGGATGTGTTCCCCGAACGCCACCATGTCCATGTTGTATTTCTTGGCGATGGACGAGAGAGTGTCGATGTAGTGCTTCTTCACCTCGTCAAAGTTGCTGGTGATGGCGATACGGTGGTCGACATAGGCAGTCGCGCTCTCGGGCAGAGCGTTGAATTTAACGCCTCCCTCGATGATGTCAACAGCCGTTGTGGTGATGAATTGGGTCTGGAGCTGGGGCGGCATTGCGTGGACCACACGCTCCTTGGCCCTGCTGATGCGGCGTTTGCGACCGCGATCCGTCCAGGCGTTCAATGCTGGAAGGATGAACGAGGTGACCGAGTTAGGCAATACACTCTGCACGGTCGAGTACAGTCCGAGGTGCTCGAACGAAGACTTGGAGGCCCATTCGAGATCCTTGAGCGCGGTGCGGAGCGCAGGAGGGATACGTGGTCCGTCTCTGACGCATTGCAGGAACTGAAGTTGGGGGCCTCCGATCTTGCTCTCATCCAAACGGTCGCGCTTATCTTCGAGCTCGGTAACAAGGCGAGCGAGGAGACCGATCGATGTGTGAGCACCAGCCTGGGAGGAGTGACCACCCTTCGATTCGACAGTGACAGCAATGTCGACAGAGCCCTTCTCTGCGATACCTGGCATGGCAACATTGATGCCGGGTCCCATACTGTCAGTGGCACCGAGGACAGGGTTGCCCTCGTCAACGATCATAGCGATGCTGTCGCGACCCCAGATCTCCTCGATACGCTTGGCGAGCCAGCCACCACCTTGCTTTCCGCCAGACTCCTCGTCGAAGCCAAAGCTGAAAAGAATGGTACGAGTTGGTTCCCAGTCCCTGGTGAGCAGCTCTTCGACGGAAGAGAGCAAGCTGACGAGCCACGCCTTGCAATCGGTGGAACCACGGCCCCAGACAGTATCGGTCTCCTCGTCGATGTGACCGCTGAATGGCGGGAAGCGCCACTGGTCAACAGTGCCTTGGTTGACGGGAACGACATCCTGATGTGCCATCATTAGCAACGGCTTGAGCGAGTCGTTCGTTCCTTTCCAGGTGTACAGGAGGCCATGCTGATGCACCTTCTCCAGGTCGAGCTTCTCGTGAACGCGAGGGAACTCGCTCTTGAGCCATTCGGCGAACTTGGAAAACGCTTCCCATCGCTCAGGAACATCGTTCGGGTCAGGCCACTCGTCGCCGACAGTGGTGTCGATCTGGACTGCTTTGCTGAGTCTGGAAGCAAGAAGATTGCGGTCGATGTTCGCGAGGCCATCTTTGAGGTCATAAGGATCTTGCTGAGGGCAGAGCGACGCCGACGAGCCGAAGGTCTCCGCTTGAAGCGAGTGCGTGAACTTCCACAGACCATCGTTGACCGTGTTGGATGCAGCGTTGTCCAGCGACAGGAAGGTCAGAACGCTCGAGCCTAGGACCAAAGCAAGGACGGCGGTCCACTTTTTTCCGTTCTTGGACTTGCGTGTGGGAGACATGTTGGTCCTCTTCTCATTCGAGCCGATGAAAGCCTCTTGTGCAATCGGCAGCATGTTGTCTACGCTGTGTCGTGCGTGATGCACTCCCTTTGTTGGATGTGATGATGCTGGTGGAACAAGGTGGTGTGCACGCTGCAAGGCGCTGAAGAACCGTGCTCGTGCCTCGTACCACACCAAATGCGGCGGAGCACAGAATTCCGACCCTTCTCGGGGTCTTTAGCGGCAATGCATTAATCGACAGACGCCGGGCCCGATCCGACCATGTTTGTTGGACGTCAGTCTTACAGTCTACCGAGTTTAAACTCTGCTACTAACGCAGACCGAACATCGTCGGCAGCTAGTTGCTGAATAGACTCTACGTCTCCTCGACATGGCCTCATCAAGATGACGATGAACAGTCGCTTGTTGTTCTTGTGTAGTATAGGCGGGCGACCATGCGACCTGTCCACCTTTCTGTGCCAACTTTTCTGTGATATCTTTTTTGGCTGCTTTTTTCTTCTTCCCATCTCGCCGATAAAGCGTGGTACACGTTCATTATAAACCTTTGCTGACCATCGGACGTGGCAATTATGATCAGCCCCCCAACAGCAGTCAGCAACGTACTACTGAAGCCATCTAGAAGATATAAGGGAACAAACGAGCCGGCACGATAATCGTGAGGCGATGTAGCTTGTGGATCGGGCCTTCCCAGATCGACTAAATATCGTGAGAAGCATCGATCGGGCGCAATCTCGACTTGCAAGCTTGTCTACTACAGGCATACTCTTACCATTGAGCGGCCTCTTCTGACGATGAGACCCAAGGCAGGCGCTCAAGCGATGCGGCATCCTCAGGAACCATAGTCCGGCCTCCAAACCCTTGGGCCCTGCTTTTAGCTCGAACGGCTGCAGCCGGAAGAGCGATGTTCAAGAGAGAGCTCTTTTCGCGCGTGGGAAATGCTTTCTCCGCTTGACCGGAACGCAGAGATCCGGTGCGCAACTCGCGCGGAGATGACATTTCCCCTCCTTCGTTAGTGCCCAGCCCCCACACACAGTACCGGACACTGCTACTACGGCGAACCCTGCTCGAGCTTATCAGTTGCCCGTGTTACAGAATGGGCGTGAGATGCCAGTTTAGAGTGTCTTGCAATGGGGCCGGACCGGTAACGCGTTGAGAAACAAGAACGAATGTCGATGCCCCTGGCCCCTGCTAATCCTATCTGGTGCAAGAGGCGTCTGCTTGACCTACAGGCCAGAGAACTGCTCGCGGCCCTTTGCATGCCCTGAACGTTTGTGTAAGTGCGGCAAGATGAAGCATGTCCGGGCGTGATAGGCACTGCACAGAGGTGTCAACGATACGCTCATGACACCTTGATGAAGAGGAGGCTGTGTCTTTGGTTGACTTCTCTTGATCTGTCTCAAGAACCCACCCTTCCAAAAGTAAGAGGAGAAAGACGAAAGTGTCATCATCGGAGGTGTTCTGTTCCTGGCTGGCTTTTGGCTAGCTTCGAGTTCGACCTCAGCTGCAGAGTAGGGTCTACAGCGACTTGCCAAAGAATCCTTTGCTCTCACGCGATTGGGTCTCGCTCTGGATATTGTAGAACAATCAGATGGCCACGCTGTTCGAGCCGAGGTTCGCTTACAGATGACAATTGCGCACGCGGCAGTTGCGCAACTTCCACAACCGGACGAGCATCATCCTCATCTTAATCTTGATCGGACATATATCGACGTCGACCCACAAGATAGGCAGAGTACTGCCCAGACACAGGGCTGTCTCTCGGTATTGACGTTGGCATGAGCGGTGTCGATAACGGCAACACATAGCTTATTGGTGTGAAGCCGGTCAGCTTCTAGTTCATTTGGTCAGGGAGGGGGAGCAGGAGGCTGCATGTCAATCTCTGCAGGTCTCTGAGGAAATGATGCCCTGTTCCCCGTGAGCCCGAGCGATGTCTTGAGAATTCAACAAAAAGCGAGCGGGCACGGAGGGGCGTCAAAACATCGGTAATTTCCATACTTTCTCGAGATTTGTCGGGATTTGAACCTCACAGGCTCGTGCATGCGAATTTGATTCAAACTTGTCACATCTGTACACAAGGAGAGAGAGAGAGAGAGAGAGGGGAACGAGCACACTGTCGCACTTGATCAGGAGTTTAAAACATTCTCCCACCGATGTCATCGAGCAGTGCGCAAGACTTCAGGGCGTCTTGCGTTGCCTTTTGCGATTGTTTGGTTCGGAGTATCTCAAAGAAGGCAGCGCGGAAGAGCAATACCGCTCGATTGCCATCTTGTACCCTTCAACGCTTCGATTCCCTCCTTCCTCCCTCCTGGACCCTTGTCCGCTCTAGACAATCGCAGGCTCAATGTGTTGGGTTAAGCTTGTCGCAATGCTGATAATGAGATGCATCATCCTGTCCAATTGATCACAGTCGGTGATCTTGAAGTACAGGACACTACGCAAAGATGTGGAACGGAGTCGATCCGTGACTAATCCCGCGTTCTTGTCCTTCGATCACTGCCGAGAAGAGAGTTGAGGTGCTGCACGAGCAAGCAATCATTTGACTACGCCACTGCTGCATCACAGCTGCACATGCTGCAAAAACAATCTACATTGGCTGCATCGCAAAGTCAGACTTACAGGAACAGGAACAAGTGAGACTGTGAGCGAGAGCGAGAGAAGAGAAGAGGAAGGACAGGGTCTTGTGTGTCTTCAAACTCAGGCTCCGCTCCAGCTTTCGACCGACGCTCCTCCTTTTTTCCCAGCAAATGTTCCACACTCCGCCCGCGCCGCCCGCTCTATTCTCGCTCTCATCTGGCGAAGGTACTGCTCTGACGAGGCTGGCAATGACGGGGCATGATCAACCTCGTGATGTGCTGCTGGCATGATGTGCCATGCCATGACATGCCTCCCGCGTCGCTGATCCCCCTCAACACTGCTTGCCTCTTATGACAGCCTATTGGAAAGCTTTGAAATTCACTCTCTGCAGCGCATGACGATGTTTTGAGTTTTTGATAATGATTTGAGCCATTTAATTCAAGCACTCCATCACTACGCCTTCTTGTTGAATGTGCACAACTGTCGAAAGTCTCTGTGACAGGAGGACGTTAAACAGACCTGCGGCTGGCATCGTTGCTCGCTGCTGCTGCTACTGTCTAGGTGCTGCTAGACTCCTTCGAGAGCCCCTCTTTTCTTTTTTTTTTACCCTAACCCTTCTGTGCTCCTTTCTCGCGCCCCTCTCCTCCTGCTACCTTTCTTTCTTTTCTTTTGCCTCTCCGCCTCGGGTCTGCACGAAGCTCGCTACGTTCCTTTTTTGCCTTTCTCCGCTAGCCACGCTACTTGCTCGCTACGACAACTTGGCAGCGCGATTAGGGTCTGACGCAGCAGCTGCTCCATTGTCCTCCTCCTCTTTCCTTACTCACCTCTGGAGCATCCTTCTCCTGACCGGTGCAGGTACTGCTCACACATACTCTGCCTCCTTGTCCAGCTTGCCACCCTTTCTCTCCATCGTTGAGGTTCTTCTCTTTCGAACCTTCCCTCATTGACCCTCTATCACCGCCCTCCATTTTCGCCTTCTCTTCACCAAATATCGACATTCGTCCACTTCTCATCCTGCGAACTGGCTGGCTTCTGCGCAACGTCGGCCTTCACAACAGCTTGAATCAACTTTATCGCAGTCATGTTCTGCTGAAGATCGAACACTCTCCAGACATCTGAGCTTTCATAATCGAGCTCGATCGCTATCCTGGACATCTGCGCGCTACTCTTCCACCACAGTCCAGAATCGCCCAGCTACTTTTGACCAAGCAGTTCTGTTGTATCGTCCAGGCGTGATCACCACTTACCAGCCTCATAGTTGCACACACATCCCGCCATGATGACCAGGATATCTACCGATGTCAGCGCGAGCCAAGGCCCTTCCTACTACTTTGATCTTTCACCTCGACGCTCTCTCAATCCAGTCTGTCGCGACGTGCAGGCCACTCTCTCGTCTTTCCGCTTCTCTGGCCAGGCAGCTGGCACAGTTGAAAGCACCTCGGCTGGCGCACCTGCCCTGGTCGCTTCTCTGAGCATGTCTGGCGCTTCCGAAGACGAATATGTCGAGCCGTCCTGCATGATGGACGCCAACAGCCGCCGACCCAGCGTCCAAAGGACATCGAGTGCGCCAGAGCCTTCGTCTTCGAGATCCACTCTGTTCGTCGAGCCATCAGGAATATCTGTTGTGCGCCCTTCCTTGGGTCGTGCATGCTCAGAGAGTCTTGCTTCGGGCGTGCTGGAACGCCGACGTCACAAGGTCACTTCAGGCAACAGGAGCAACCAGAACCTGCCTTCGAACCTGATGCTCGATTTCACAGGCTTGCCCATGACGATGGGTGCAGGCAATCTCGGTCTCTTGCGCGCCGCCCGCAAAGCGATTGCAGAGCCCTCTGGCTTCGACTGGGGCCGCACTGCTACCTCGGCTCCTCCATCAACAGCAAATTCTCGCTTCGGAACGCAACAACAGCAATTGCTCAACACTGCCACTCCACCTCGCCCCACACACACGCAACTGAAGCTCCAGACGACCGTCTCGCTGCCAGCATCTACTTCCGTCTCCGCTTCTACATCTCCAGAGGCGCCACGCGCTGCTAGCGGACTTCCAGCTTCTCGATCTTGCGTTGGATCGTACTGGAGCAACCGCACATCTGCTTCAGACGAGTCCGAATGGGACTGGGCTTTGGCCGGTAACGCGAGGGCAACACATGAAGCCCTGCGTTACAGCGCGTACAAGGAGAAGAGGGAGCCGGTGCACGATATTTGGCAACAATTGCCAGATTGGGTCAGTCGTCGCTCATCGCTTGGAGGAAGGGACGCAGATCTCTCGCTGCGCGGACCTGGGCTGCACAACTCGTTTGCACCAAATCAGGCTGGCAAAGATCAAACAACAACAACAACAGCAGCAGCAGCAGCAGCAGCAGCAGCCGTAGCCCTGGCGGCATCTCTTTCGCAAGCATCGCTTTCGTCGCACAGCCCACGCAGCAGCATTTCAGGTCGTGGACGAGGTCACACCGCCAAGATCGCAGTGCATGTCCCCTTCCGCGTCATCGAGGAGACGCCGCCCAGCGAGCGCTCCCTTTCACCGCGTGCCTCGGTCGTAGGTGCTCGAGAGCTCGCCTGAGATCTGGGCTGCTCCTGCATTGATGTAAGAGGAGAAGCAGTTCTTTCCAAGATCTGACTCCTTCGTTGGCTGGGCGCAGATACGCCTGCAAAGCAACCTAACCAGAAGGCTGCACGCAACATACACATTACTGCGTGCTACCTCTCTATGATGTCGGATACCGCGTCGCATTCAGATCAACCTGCCCAGCAGGATCTTCTGCACAGTCACCATACGCAGACTGCACGCAAAAGCTCTTAGCTACAGCAACAGTGCCGGACGAGCTCCTCCATCACTATACCCCACGCGCGAACCTCACGAGCGCACTCTCCGTCGGTCGACAACGTCCCGACGCTTACCATCTTCGGTTTCAAGTCTCTTGCTTATCATGACCTTTCTCCCACACGCAACACGCATCTTGTACTTCTAGACTAGCATAGCACATGCCATTAATCGAACAATTGTCTCATCACAGCTTTCGGTCTCAGACCTATCCACGATGAGTGTCGTCAAGTTTGAGATGCGAGTGCAAAACCGTTGAGTAGTTGTGGTTACTGATCTTGAGACTCACTGTTGCCGGCTCACCGACGCTCTCTGAGCTCTACCGAGGCTCAGTTGCAGGGTATTTACAGTCAGAGCCTATGACGCTCGTTACATAGGTGCATGGCATGATGTTTTAGAGGACATGAATCCACGAAGAGCCAATTGGCGAACCGAACGAGCAATGGTATTTATACATCGGTGCCAGTGAGTGGTTACAGCTCGGATCCGGCTTTCGCAGTAAGGTCTACGGATTCTTCCGGCCCGCCTGTCTTCTGCACACAGCGAAGAGGAGAATTCCAACTTTTGACTGTGATCGTGCTGTCTAGCGTGCTTCACTGGGTGACGGCAGATGCCAATTCAAAAACCATGCAAATTCACGCGATCCAGCTTGAGAGGCGAGGCAGTCTTGGATTTGGACTTCGATGCGGCCAAGCCAAGCGCCCGATTCGACTGAGAACGCATTTCTTCTTGATCTGAACGTCGTCTGAGCACAAGAAAGCAAGCAAGCAGCGGCTCTTTGCAGCCTGTCCATCGCTGTGCTGCTGTGCTGCTGAATCGCCAATCCTCCACAACTTGCGGAAAGCCAGCTCAAACCAACCTCATCGCTCGTTCTCGTCAATTGATCTCACTACACACACCATCCTTATCCTAGATCGACCTTCCGGCTTCGCAGCACTTAGCTATACTAGTAGCTACTCTCCGGACCGCTTCTTCTCAGGAAACTACGGCAAAGCGTGCGAAACCTCGGTTGTCATGATGAACCGTGCTGCCGCGCTCCGCAGGGCCGCTGCCCTTCGCCCTTCGTCGCTCGCTCGTTCTCGCAGCGTCGCTGGTGTTCGATCATACGCTACTGGTGCTGAAGCAGGTTCCCGATCCGTCACTGGCCGCTTGTTGCTGTACAGCACCCTCGGTGCCGGTCTCTTCTACGGTGTTTCAACAGTAGCAGCACTCAACAATGACAGATATCAGGACTTCTTCGTCGAGACCGTTCCAGGAGGTGAACGCATCATCGACTATCTCGATACACACGACGTTGGTCAGGAGATTGTCAACATCAACCTCGGAGGATATGGACACAAGGCGATCGATGCTACCAAGAGTGCTTACGGTAGTGTTAGCGGTGCTGTGGGCCGTGTTCTTAGCGGCGATGCAGGTGCTAGCGAGACCGTGGGCGATGAGCGTGATGCTCGTCTCAGAGTAGCAGAGGTACGCGACAAGGCCAAGGCTCAGGCGGACAAGCTTGCGCAAAAGACAAAGTCAGGCGCCGAAAAGGCTCAGCAGGAGGGCGAGTCGGCACTCAAGACGGTGCAGGACAAGACTTCCGAGTTGATCGACCGTGCCAAGGCGGCTGCTGACAAGGCAGAGGCCAAGGTTCGTGGTGAGGCTGCCAACGTCAAGCAGGACGGTCGCAACGTGCTCCAGCGTGCTGTGGATAGCGTTCAGGTCATGACCGACATCGGTGCCAATACCAAGGCTGCCCCGTCTAAGAGCGTTTCCGGTGGAAAGGGTCCCAAAGAGGAGATCAAGGAGACCTACACTGGAGAGCTTCCCGTCAATCACGAGCCTCCTGCGGGCTTTGCCGCTCCTCGCCGTGACCGTGGTCTCCAGGCTCCTGACCACACCAACGCCCGCCTGCGTCCTGACCCTCAAGCACCCAAGCTTCCCTTGCTCGCTCCTTCCATCAAGAGCCTCTCCGGATCTGAGCCCATGATTGCTCAGCTCGCCAGCACTATTGACGAGCTCACCGACTTCCTCAAGGAGACTCCCTCTTCCGGTGCCAAGGCGAAGGGCGTCCTCGAGAACGCACAGATCGAATTCGAACAGCTCAGCCAGCGTCTCGAAAACATCAAGCGCGAAGAAGCCAAGCGTGTCGAGAACAGCCTTGCCGACCAGGCCAAACGTTACGAGGCTCAAATCTCGAAGCAGTCCGAAGAGGCCGCCAACAAGCTCTCGAGCCGCGAATCCGACTGGCAAAAGTCGTTCGAGGAGGAGCGCTCCAAGCAGATGGCACAGTTCAAGGAGAAGCTTGAGAAGGAGTTGGCTACACAGAGCCAAATCATCAACGAGAGGCTGAAGGAGGAAGTCATCGCGCAGGGTATCGAGTTGCAGCGACGATGGATGAAGGATATCAAGGCCAAGGTTGAGGAGGAGCGCGGTGGACGTCTCGCCAAGCTCGACGAGTTAGCTACGGAGCTCAAGAGCCTCGAAAAGGTCAGTTTGGACAACAGCAGCGTGCTGGACGAGAATGTTTCGGTGCATACGCTTTGGACTGCTGTACGTGCGGTTCAGCATACGCTCGATGACTCTTCGGCTACCAAGCGACCTTTCGCTGAGCAGTTGCGCGTTCTCAAAGGCACTTCAAAGGCTCGTGATGATCCCGTTCTCTCCGCCGCACTCGAAGCTCTCGAAGCAAGTGGAGCGGCCGAGACCGGCGTTGAATCGTTCACCACGCTTAAGCAGTGGTTCGACAACAAAGTCGGTCCTCGCGTTCGTCAAGTTTCGCTCGTCCCTTCGCCTGAAACTTCCGGTGTACTCTCGCACCTCGCTAGCGCCGCTCTTTCGCCCATCCTCTTCCACAAGAAGGGTCTCGTTCAGGGCGAAGACGTACCTTCGGTTTTGGCAAGGGCAGAATACTACTTGGACCGAAAAGATCTCGATTCGGCCACAAGGGAATTGAACCAGCTCAAAGGTTGGCCCAAGTTGCTCGCTTCCGATTGGCTCGCTGCATCGCGAAAGCGGTTGGAGGTCCAACAGGCGCTTGAAGTGGTTCAGACAGAAGCTAGCCTGGCTTCGCTCATGGTTTCCAGTTGATAAGGCATTTGCTTTCCCACAAAGTGTAAGCGTTAGATTCTTTCGTTCAATCTCAAAACATTGATCTCATCTTCTCATGAATCTCGCCTGTGACAAATGCCGAATTCGCCTGCCTGTTTGGTATATACTGCTCGCAAAGGAACGAACAGTTGTGAGGCCGCTAGTGTTGGAGACCTCAGCCTTAGTGCGCTTTGCTGCTCTACTGCTTGCTGCAACAATGTTGCGATGAAGATTGTGGATAAAGGCTGCGCGACTCTGGCCTCTCTCCATCCCGGTCATATCTTCTTGAGTCCTATCGCTTCCAGTGCGTTGGTCCTCACAACATCCTTGTCTCTGCAACTCGCGAACATCGCTTCACACAATGCCACTGGGCCGGACTATTAGTTCTGAAGGTATTGAATATTCTAGCAAGGAACGTGAATGCCGTGTCGCAATAGAAAGTACATATGCGAAACTCGCTTAGGCAAATTCGGGAACGCAGAACTTGCCGGGTCCGTAAGGCTGTTGCAAGACGAAAGAGGAACAAAAGATAACAAGAAGGTTAGTAAGCGGTCTGAATGAAGCGAGAGAAGTGCGAGAAGCAAAGCTGAGAGCAGCGATCTTGTACTGCTACTTCTCAGAGACTTTCGGATACTTACTTCTGACGTGAGCGCAGTTCGTCCCGTAGCAGCTTCGGACGAGTGACGAGCAGATTGCGGGCCGGGCTGAACGGGCTCGCCCTTGCTCAACTTTTCAATAATGTTGACCATCGACTCTGGGGTCAAATCCTCGTAGTAATCATCGTTGATCTGAACCATGGGAGCGTTGGAGCAAGCACCGAGGCACTCCACCTCGACCAACGTAAACTTTTGATCGGGGGTGGTTTGACCAGCCTTGATCTGCAACTTATCCTGAATGGCGGCAAGAATCTTGTCGGAACCACAACCGCCGAGCATGCAAGGGGTGGTGGTGCAAAGCTGCATAAAGTACTTTCCGACAGGTTCGCGGTTGAACATGGTGTAGAACGTAGCAACCTCGTAAACACGCATGGGAGGCATCTCGAGCAGCTTGGCAACGTAGTTCATGACCGAAATGGAAACCCAACCCGAGTTCTGTCGTTGACCGAGATCGAGCAATGGAATGACAGCAGCTTTTTTGTACTGCTCAGGGTAGTGCGAGATGATTTCCTGTGCCTGCTTCTTGTTCTCCTCGTTGAACTCGAAAGGGATGTCGGGGTTGTTGTAGTCGGTGTTACGGTGGACGAAAAGCGAGTCGGACGAACGAGCTGCCGAGGTGGAAATGGCTCGAACGGACCTGGAGGAGCTGCTGGCAACAGCAACGACGTTGGAGCGAGCCGCAGCGGCGGCGACGGATCGCAAGAGTGTGCGTGACGAGGAACGAAGGGCAGCCATATTGAACGTGTTGATGACCGTCGTATAGGATGTGGGATAGGTGAGAAGGTGGTGAAAGTAGAGATCGCAAGAAAAAAGGTGGAGAAAGCGATGCCACGGTGACGAGCTAGTATCGATTGAGAATGACTGGCTGGCTGGTGGCTCTGCGATACGCAACTGACAGGCCAGAATTAGCCGTCTCATTACCAAAGCTCTCTCGGTCTCTGTCTCTCAAAAGTCGAGCTGTGCCAGTGCACGATTTCTTCCTGGCCTAGAGACACAATCTCGAGTCTCTAAATTTCCTGTGCTCGTGCGTGCCCGATCCAAACGTGAGGTATGACCAATTCAAGCCGCTGTCATTGGTCGCTCTTCACAAAGGGTTGGGTTGCAGCCCGATTCGCGGACTGAACTTCAAATCCAAAACGAGGGATCTGCGAAATTTGTATTCACTGTCTTGAGATTGTAGGTATTGAGACTCGATTTTTGTGTGAGCGTGCGCGAGAGAGTGGACCGAATGCGAATGATTTCAAATCAAAGAGGAAGAAGTCGAACTGCTGCCTGCTACCTGCTGCTTCTAAATGCTGCTGAGCTTCAGCCACCTTGTGCCAAATTTCCGCGCGATCGTTCTCTCACCAAATTGATGGAAGCAGGCGGTCGGCAGCCAAGTCTCTCAACTGGAATCGCAAGTCATCGTCGCGATCATTTGAACCCTTACCTTCAACCTTCTCATCCATCACCTTCATCCTCCCTGCGACTTTTGTTTCTTCACGGCTTCCGCATTTGCGCCTTGTGGCTTCTCGCATATAGCATTCCTTGCTCGCCGCTCAGCGATAAAGCATCTTTGCAAAGCCACACACGTTTGCATTCGACATCCACCACCGATCATCTGATCTCACCCACCCACCATGGCTTCTTCGTTGAACCGCTCATTGCTGCGCTCGGCAGTCCTCGCCAGCCGATCATACGCTTCCTCTTCCACTGCCGCACCCATCCGCTTTGCTAGCGCAGCACCATCCACCACTCTCTACAACGCGCGCCTCTTCTCGACTTCCCTCGCTCGTCAGCTCGCCACCCCACAGACCGGTCCCACTCAGATCCCTAGCAGCCACGCACCATCACCAGAAGTCACCAAGACCGCCACCTACGATGCTGCGTCCGCACAGGACCAGGTTCGCGATGCTCCTGTCTACCCAGACTACTCCAAGGGCCCCTCGGCACTGGACAAGGCCGGTCAGCTCTTCTTCTTCACCGAAATCCTTCGCGGCATGTGGATCGTTCTCGAAAACTTTTTCCGTCCTCCTTACACCATCATGTACCCCTTCGAGAAGGGTCCGCTCAGCCCTCGTTTCCGCGGAGAGCACGCCCTGCGAAGATACCCTACCGGCGAGGAGCGCTGCATTGCTTGCAAGCTCTGCGAGGCTATCTGCCCCGCCCAGGCCATCACGATCGAGTCGGAGCCCCGTGAGGACGGTGCACGAAGGACCACCCGTTACGATATCGACATGACCAAGTGCATCTACTGCGGCTTCTGCCAGGAGGCTTGCCCCGTTGACGCTATCGTGGAGACCCAAAACACCGAGTACTCGACCGAGACTCGTGAGGAGCTTCTGTACAACAAGGAGAAGTTGCTCGCCAACGGTGACCGCGCTGAGGCTGAGATTGCTGCCAACATTCACTCTGATCACCTCCAGCGTTAACTTTAGGCTGCGAGTGTCAAATCAAAGTAACGTCAACAACAATCTTCGCATCTTCTACTTCTTTTCGTGAGGGCAGGATGGTCCAGCTAGTAGACAGTTGCGGTCCGATCGTCTTTGCTTTCCTTTTCTGTCTTGTTCATTACTTTCTAATCTGCAACACAACATTTGATAATGCCGACTCCGGATGCGATATGATTCTGATCTCGCTCACTCCTGACGCACACATGAGCTTTGGACGAAGGTGTCTCGTTTTCAATGCGTGTCCATGACGCACACACGAGCTAAAATTTGAGCCTTTCACAATCCTGAGAAGCATTGA
>JAXQGJ010000052.1:0-51285 GCA_037039655.1 Pseudozyma sp. M118-08B | reverse complement strand
ACTATTGTTGTTATTACTATTATTTTATAAAACACAAATCCTATTCCGTATAAATTTCCCCAATTCTTATATACACCGTTTGTCGGTCAATCGGTCCGATAGCAAATTCGCTTGACGATGTGCAGGGCGAAACAGCGAGACAAGAAGCGGGTCTATAAGATGGAAGTAACGGAACGCGGAGGGAAAAGCGAAATGGCGATGAGCCTGATCGAAGGGCTTGGGTATTATGAAAAGCCAAGAGCGATGAAGGCCGAGGGTCGAGCGAAGAGATCGAAATGCGATAGCTTCTTTGCTGCAAGAGGCCGCGGGTGTTGGAAGATGAAAGGATGAAAGTGTCGAAAAGAGGTCGCCGTAGGTGTCGTTGGATCTGAAGTGCGAGGCAAGCCTGAGTCGACGCTGCAAGATGAAAAACGTGCTGTGATTGAAGAATCGGTGAGGAGAAGGGCCCAATGTAGGGATGGTGTGAGGTTGGCGATGGTGATGATGAATGACGATGAAGAGTCGGAGGCAGTGTATGGATGATTCGAGATTGGCAGACGTCAAATCTCAAAAGGATGTGCTGAGCAGCAGCAGCAGCAGCAGCAGCGAGCAGCGAGAAGCGGCGGGGCGGAGAGCAGTTCCGAACGGAGCGAGCTGCAGCTTAGAGGAAAGCAGCGAGCAGCGAATGTATGTGTGTGTGTGATTGTGTGCAAAATCGACGTTGCAGGTCGCAATGTGGCAGTCGCCGAGCACAGAGCGAGCCAAAGGCTCCATAATGAGGTAAAAAAGTGAAGGAGGGCGAGGCAAAGTGAGGCGGCGGCAGCACAGAAGCAAGACAACAGCAGCAGCAGCAGCACAGATACAGCAGCAAGCGGAACCACTCTGTCCGAAATGAGTGATTGACTGACGCTGTGCGACTGTGTCACAAGCTCGACGGTCCAGCCGACACACGCGGTGGACACGGTCTGCAGCAGACGGCATCACAGCAGTCAGATTGAAAAAAAAACGAAAATCGGCTGTTGCGATGCCATTCCATTTTAGCCAGAATATTCCGAAATTTGGTGAGGTCTAGAGCCGCGCTGTACGCCCCTGTCACAAGAAGCACACACACACAGAGAGGGTTCTGACACGGTAACGCAGGCACGCGAGAAAGCAATCATCAATATGACAAAAAGCCAAAAAAGAGCAAAAAAGGGAAGAGACGAGAAATGCGCCGAGCTCGGTTGCCCCCTGCCGCCACTTTTTCTCTGTCCAGATTGAGTCCATGGTTAAGTGTGCAAATTGGGAAGCCAAAGAGAAACTCACGACTTTTTCTCTCATTTGCGGGGGCTTCTGAGCTTGGTTGATTCAAATCTGACTGCACCAAGCTGCAGGGCACTTTAGGAAATCTCTGCAAACCGAAGGAAGCGGATTTCTTCTTGTGTCAAATCGCTGTGCCGTAGGAAGAGCGGAATGGCGGCTTTTCCGAGAGAGACGAAAGTCGCATTTGCTCGCTCGTGTCCTCCTCGCTCGCATCTTCTGAGGCAACATCACTGACCGGCAGCCTTTTTATCTCTCATTTCAGCATCGGATGATCCGGCGTCATTGTTGCAAGTCAGCGTAACAAGCGAGGATAGCGTGCAATATGCTGTCACAATCTCTCACTCTTCACTTGTAAGCGATACTTGCAATTTGTTAAGACGTCGTACCATAACTTCGTCAAATGGTGAGCGAATTGAACTGAGTTCAATGCCCAGTCTCGCCGTAGAGCAAAGGAGTATGATCGTGTGAGCAGAAAGACCGGAACCGATCCACTACCAATGATCGGAGTTGAGTACGGTGCAGCCGAAACACACGCCTACCGTTCTACTCCGCACCTCATTCTCCACCCCTTTTTGGGTGCCGGCAAGCAGCCAGAGCCACTGTACTGTACTTTACTTTACTTTACTGTAATGTAATGCACTGTACAGTGACTGAAAGTGAAGCACGGCACGGATTCGACCGACGCAGAACCAGTGACTCAGTCATGGAAGAAACTCGATAGGCTTTTGTGCTTTCGCAAAGGTGAAGCCATTCGCATCACCCGCTCTCTCACTTGCTTTGCCATTCGGAACTTGGTCCCAAAATTGCCCACACCGAAGGGAAAGTCAAGGCCGGATCGAAGGTCGACTCGGCACTGCAATGGCGATTGAGCAGCTACATGGAACAAGCACGGCAGCCCACCACGTTTTAGCTGGAAAAGGATGCCCCTTCCCTCTCTGGTACAGTAATGTACATTAATGTACAACTTCAGACCGTGGGTCACTGCAAGCAGCACTAACATGCTACGCACGTTCATGGACAAACTGTGAGATATCCTGACAGTACGAAGCAACTGTGGCTTGTGAACCCATGCAAGCTTCTTATCGGGTACATCCGAGTACCACGGCAGTGCAAGGTAGGGCGATCAAAATGTATGTTCCACCTCGAGCCGCCGTAGCCGCTAGTTATATTGTCCGCTGCTGCATTTGCACTTGTGCTCCTCCTTGTTTTGAACGTTGTTCGCCAGCGCATTACATTTTGAAATGTTCCTGATCTGGTACAAAGGTATGCTTCCCGCCGGCATGAGCAGAAGTGGTTGCAGCAATCCGCTTTGCAACTCCGCTCGATCTAGCGATTCGGCTCCCACGGTCACGCTCAGCTTCAACGTCGAAGATTCCGCGGCAAGCCGTTTCGGACGAGTCTACATTGCGCAACGATGTTTTCCCCCTCCTTGCTTACATCCCCGATGTATCTTGAAGCGAGTTGACCTCTTAGATCTGCTTCCATGCCCGGATTCGCTGGGAGCTGTCAGTAAGGCTGCCCAGGCGATACCGAAATCCCGGCAATGCTGTCAAGGAGGAGGGCTTGAGCGCGTTCATTCGAGTCCGGCGAGCGCTCAGGGTATGGCTGATTGTGGTGCTTTGCTGGTTCCAAGCGTCTGATTGTGACCTTACTTGTCTCTAGCAGCGATGATGCTTCAAGCACGACGTGATGCTACGATGCTATGAACCGTTGAGGAAGCCGAGTATTATTGAATTATTGTGAGACCTTGGAACGGTGCACAAATCGTTCAAAAAAACCCGACTGGCCGCGGACCCTGCGTTTGCCGCCAGACCCTGACTTGGCTCGAAAGCAGCTTGAAAGCAGGCTCGCGCGCGTTCTAA
Source organism: Pseudozyma sp. M118-08B (assembly GCA_037039655.1). Taxonomy (NCBI): domain Eukaryota; kingdom Fungi; phylum Basidiomycota; class Ustilaginomycetes; order Ustilaginales; family Ustilaginaceae; genus Pseudozyma; species Pseudozyma sp. M118-08B. Next base: position 48,142 of record JAXQGJ010000052.1, on the reverse strand, counting down.
ATACATTTTGCAAGCTTTTGCTGCTTGCCGCCATCAGCCTTCGCACTCATAAGCCTAGGATCAGAAACTCCGCCCGTACGCACGGTTGGCACGTTTGCAGTGGACCCTTGAGTCCTGAAAGGAATTGTGCCCCTTTGCTTCTTGCGTCTTGACTTCTTCTTTCTGCTCTCAACATCCTTCTGCTTGGTCCGATTGATCCCTCCCGTTAAGCTCTCTCGCTACACGGTTCGGCTTCTCCGCTTCTGCCAGTCAGACTCACTTAGCACTATCTGTTAACGATATCGGCCACCATCGAAGCAGCGCGGTTCCGACGATAGCGACGACAACAACAACGATGAAGGTGGCCATTATCGGCGCTGGGCCGAGTGCTCTCGTCACCGCCAAGACATTACTCGAGGCGGGCGATACCGACCCCAACTTCATTCCAGAGATCACTATCTTTGAAACAGAGGCAGACATCGGAGGCACCTTCCGTTACCGCTCTTACTCGAACGCCACCCTCGTCTCTTCCAAGCAACTCACATCTTACTCCGACTTTCGTCTTCCACTCGAACACAAGGATCATCTCACGCTCAAAGAGTATGTCCAGTATCTCGAGGACTATACCACACACTTCAAGCTTCGCGAACGATGCAACTTCCGTATGAAGACCAAGGTTATCAAGTCGGTCAAGGTCGAAGGCGGACACTTGTTGCGCTACCGTTCTGTGAAGGCGGATGAAACAAATGCATCGGCGGATAGATCCGAGTTATTCACACATCTTTGTGTCTGCTCTGGATTGCATGTGACTCCCGCAGTACCTAGCATCCCAGGTCTGCCACCGACAATCGAAGGCGACCAAGTTGTCGACAAGCCTATGGGATCAGAAGAGACCATCGCTTCACGCATCACCGAGCCTATTCAGCACGCCACCAACGCATCAGAGATCCTGACCCTACACTCATCCCAGTTCAAGGATCGCTCATTGTACCGTGGCAAGCGCGTCATGGTTCTCGGCACCGGCGAAACAGGAATGGATATGGCCTACGAGGCGGTCAAAGCTGGAGCGAAAGAGGTCGTTCTCTGCACACGATCCGGCTTCCTACTCTTCCCAGCCGTCCTCGCCGACTTTGTCGTCTTTGGTAACGTCTTTGACGGCAACCTCCCCATCGACGGACTCATCACCAACCTTTTCGAAACGGCTTACGTGCATCCTTGGGTTGCAGGCGCGCACTTGCGATGGTTCGTTTCCGACTTTGTCATCAAGCGTCTCCTATGGTGTCTCACTGGCACGCAAGCAGGCTGCAGCCAATGGGTGGGCGAACTCGAACCGCATCGATTGGGACGCGCCTACACATTCTTGAATAAAAGCAGCAAAGCCATGCCGTACATCAATCGTGGCTGGAAGAACCGAAATCGCTTCTTGGAACGCATCACCAGCTACCTTGATCCTCCTTCGGTCAAGCCTGAGGAGGTATCGGTCGATCTTGCTCCTTTCCCGAAGAGTTTCAGAGAGGATGGATCGGTCGAGTTTCTCCGCAATGGTCGTAAAGAGGACCTTCGCATGCGCAACCGCACAGTCAAGCCTGATGTCGTGGTTTATGCGACTGGCTACACTCAGCAGTTCGACTTCTTGTCGAAGGAGTATCCTGTCCCTGCCACAGTAAGATGCAGAGACGTATTCGATCCCGAGGACCCCACCGTCGCCTTTATCGGCTTCGTTCGTCCAGGCGTTGGCGCCATTCCTCCCATCGCAGAGATGCAGGCCCAGATGTGGGCTCTGGTCCTGCGCAATCGGATCCCTTACCCACTCTCGACACCTCACTACTACTTGCTGGTCAAGGAGAACGCAAGGATCAAATATGGTGTCGACTACTCTTCCTACGTTGCGACTCTCGCACGCGACATGGGCACCGCGCCACCCCTCGGTCAGCTACTCTGGACGTACGGTCTCAAGGTCACACTCATCTACTGCTTCGGTGCCTCGTTCCCCACCTTTTACCGATTGCTCGGACCATACCGTCATCCCGATGCCAAACGCATTGTCGAAACCGAGATCTACGATACCATCCGTCGTCGCGGTGTCGTCGGAAACCTCATGATGGGTCTCATTCCCATGATCTTTTACGCTTGGATCAATCTCATCGCTCTGATCCTTGAAAAGACTTGGAGCCTTGTCAACGCCATTGCTCATCCTTTCTCTCTCATCAAGTCGTCGCCAACATTGGCCAAGAAGGAACAGCAGACTTGGCCCAAAGCTCGTCGCTTCCAGAGCGACTTCGAACCTCTTACCCCCACCGACGCCCCTGCTGTGAAGCCAACTGCTACTGCAAGGCAACAACAACCTCGAGCAGGAAGAATGCTGCGATTCTTCGCGCTCTTCACAGCATTGTTGGCAGTGGCAAGCACAGGGGTCGAAGCGAATACCGAAATTAACAACTTTGGTCCCGTTCTGTGTCGGGCCGATGAGTACGGACATTTGGCTGCAAAGGCTGCTGATCAGCTGAGCTCTACTTGGTGAGTTGAGGTACGAAGCCAAAGACCCTTCTCAAAACCCTTATTCCAACGCTGTACCATAGCCAGGCAGCTGCTTGAATCTAAGCCCTTATTCTAAAGGCTGTTTCTTGTGCAGATTGACAGCACGTGCGCGGAGTCTCTCTCGGTCGTAGTTGTTACTCTTGAGTACCGTTTGATGTCTAGCAAAAGACTGACTTCAGGCCCATCCTATGCATTGCTGTCTTCACCCCGTACAGGCCAGTCATACGCCCCTCCACAACGCCATCTATCTTCAGCGTCGCTCCTGAACCTTTTTCCTCCCTCAACCTCTCGAGCTTCGTTGAAGATCAGCTGGACTCCAAAATAGGCGCCTGGCTCGTCCTCGACCTGTCCTCTGGTGGCACTTTTACACTCCCCACCCCACGCGAAGCAGCTCTTTACCACGATTTGAATCCACGCGATCGATGGATTCGCCAAAACATCGACTCTCTCGCATGGACGCTGACCAAACGTTTTACGCTTCGCGCTTCCATTTCGGCCCACCTAGCATTGGATGTGAAATTGGACATTGTGGGACCGGAAGAGGTGTTGAAACGTGGAGGGGTGGAATGGAAAGCGGAGTTGGTGGAGACAAAGGAGGTCGCCAATGAGGATCACAATGCCGGTGGACAGGTTAATACAGCGAGAGAAAGGAGCGTGCCGAATCATGCGGTGATAACCTCAGTTGTTCCCCGCCAAACCGCGTCCCCTAGCGCAGGGAAGAAGGAAGTAGGGGAAGGAGAGACATTGGTTTTCTCACAAACGCAAGAAGCAGCGTCGTCTTTGCCAGTGGAGATTCTAGCTAGCGATACGATCAAGCTTTCGAACAAAGACGCGGAAAAGGCGCCAAAGTTTCCTTGCCCCAAACTGTTCTTGCATTTGGTCGTGCGGGAGACCGGCGTACCTATCCCCACTCCTTCTCGTTTAGCATCGGCAAATTCGACGTTCTTCAAGGTGGCGGAGACGCTCTTTGGACCCCTAGCTGGTACGAAAGAAGTACAGGGCGGGCAAAACGCAGGGGAGGGGGAGACGGCACCGATTCATCTCACCCTAGAACGGCTGTATTTGGGTGCAATTCCTGCAACGGCGTTCAGCATGGTCTTGCCTATGGTCTTGATGGTGCTGATCGGGTGGTTTGGGATCAGGCCGACGTTGGACGGTCTGGTCCCGAGGGGGCCTTCAAAAGAAGCGAAGGCGGAGTAAACTTCTGTTCTGCTTTATCCCAACGATGCCTCGACCGTGCAAAGTAGGACGTCTTTCCATAAGATCGTAAATCACACACACAATCCACTAAATTGCGTCAACAGTAACGATCTCACGAGATGAAGTGACTCATGCTGAAAGATCTAGTGCTAGCAACTGTGGTTTGCAATGGAGACAAACACAATGCAGACGTGTATTCCAACGAGACAAAGGGTATGCGTGTATGATTACGACCGGACAAAACACGAAAAGCAATCTACGAAACTATGGTATCAAGTGTAGCGTTCTCATAAATCGTGCGAGTCTATCCTTTGAGCGCCTTCTTCGCGTTTCCAAAGCTCAAATGCGCCAAAGCATTATACAAGTGGAACAATCTAGCGCACTCTTTATCCTCTTCAAACGGATACTTTGCTCCAATCGCCACTGCTGCAGCATAACCACTGACAATCGCAACTTCTTGCATGTTGACCAGTGTCCAACCACCACAATAATTCGTGTGGTTTGCGCCGTTGATCAACCAGAGCCAGGGTACAACGTAAGCGTAGTGGGTCCAACGATGGGATTGTTGTTTCCACCATTTTTCGAGGATGATTTTGTCTTTCGAGATTTCGTTACGGGTCCATTTTTCGGAAAGTTCCTTGTTAAGGAAGATGGTTTGGAAGACGTGGTCTTCGACGGGGGGATCTTTGAGGTCTTGTGGATTGGTGGAAGGGAGAGGGGAGAGTTCTTTTTCTTGTGAGTCGCCCTGTTTGCCGTTGGGACCTTGACGTTCACGGGGAGGAGCAGAGTCGGGTGAACGTGCACCGTGCTCCCTTGGCCCAGTAGGGCCCGAACCGCTGAATTGAGGTTGGTAATTCGTCAAGTCGAAGGACATCTCGATGAGAGAAGGATCATCTTCGTACATCTTGATGAGGTAGAGGGGCTTCCAATTCTTTTCGGCATATTCGAAGCTTTCTTTCGTCTTCTTATCGTCCCTCTTCTTGGCATTGTACTTGCTGTCGTACGTCATCTGGTAATGCTTCTTCATGTACTCGTAATCATTGTGCGTTGTGGTAATGTCCCACTTGTACGTGATGGAACCAAGAATCTTCTTCTCTTTCCAGCTTGCGTTCTTGCCGAGAATCTTGAGCGATGTATCGGCATCACAAGCCAGAATGAGCTCATCGAAAACCTCGACCCTCTCCTCATCGTCACCTGTCGTAAGTGGTTTGCCCTCCTTATCGACCTTACGAGAGGTGATGAGGATGTTTCCACCGCGCTTACGAGCCTCTTTGGTGTTACGTTGAATTTCGGTAACCTCACGAGAAGTCTCGACCTTGACGTTGCCATTCTTCGTAACTTCGTCCTCCCAAGCAGCGTAGACACGTGCGAGCTCCGGGAAAGCCATCATCGTAGGAACACTTGCGAGCAAGCTATCCTCCGAAAACTCGAACAATCGCATACTAGGATCGAGGAAAACTCGTTCCAGGATCGCTGAAGAAATGTGTTTAGTATCGTTTCCGGTACCAAAGAAAAGCGCTACGAGGGGGTAAACCATACGTTCGCCAAACTCGTCCGAGAAACCAAACATCTTGAGCATCTTGTAAACAGGGATGACGGCAAAGAAGACCTCGAAGCGCTTGATAGTCTTCAGCGTGCGACCGAACTTCTTGATGTCATCGGAGAACTTTTCAACGAGTTCAGAAGGGAACACGTTGCTCCAGAAGGAGTCTTTGCCTTTACCGAAGGAGATTTGCATCCCGACTTCTTGCGCTTTGAAGCCAAGAACGTGTTCAAAGACTTTGTACGTGTTGTAAAAGACGGGAGAGGCTCCTTGGACTCCATCATTGATGTACTGTGAGCGGTACTTGGCAGGATCGGGGAGCTGGTAGGATGTAGCAGAGCCTCCGAGGGAGCATTGCTTGTCGTAGATGGTAACTTCGAATTGATCGGGAGAGTTGGAGAAGGCGTGACATGCGGACATGCCTGATGCGCCGGCACCGACGACGATGACTCGCTTCTTGTCGGACGGCATGATACTTTAGGCTTTCAAGGCGACTGCGCGAGGTATGCTCTGAGGTATCTTGACTTTGAGTGCTGTCAGCTGTATGCCTGCAATGCAAATCAGATCGTGAGATGCTGGGAGCAGGGCCGACGAAATGGTGTGTAGGAAGGAAGATGTAGGAGTCTTTCGAGCCTGTCCTGATATCAGGTGGTGTTCGATGATGAGGATTCTTGACAAGAGACACGTTGAGTCATCTCAATGAGGAGGGTGAGGAAGATTAGACAACACAAACGACACCGTCAGAGATCCGCCTGCACGCCTTTTGCTCGGTTGCGGCGAAAGCGGGGTCTTCTGGGAAACAGAGTCTAGTGAGGTCAGGACCCTTACGAGATTTCTCGATTGCCAAAAAGGTCGAATAAGCAAGCGACTCTGTGCGCACACACGAAGCGTACTGCAGTGAGCAATGTCGTATGCAGGACAAAAAGCCACACGAGAGAGGCAAGGATTAGCAAAGCGCATCCAAGGACGTCATTTCTGTGTAACGCCGCGAATTCATGCCGATTTTGACAGCTGCAGCTCGACCCAAGTTCGGAAATTTTGGCCGTTCAGCCTCCACTTTGGTTTTCGGTCAAAATCCGGACGAACGTTCAGTAAAAATCGGCGATGATGGACGAGGGTCCAAGAAGGAAAGAGCGGAAAAGCGCGAGCGCGTAAAGCTCTAAATTCTGCACAGCAGACTTTGTGGCCACGGTGAGGCGACTCGTTGAACCCTGCGCAGTCTGGTTTCGAGACCAACACTTTGCTGCGTTTAGCCAACTCAATCACGGCTCTTCTGACATTTAACTTAGCTTTGACTTTGCTTTCACTCTTGTTCCCACCACTTCGGCTTCATTCCGGTCGAGAGAAAAAAGCTACTGAACAGCAGCACATCGCTCCGGCCTCTCCGTTCTCAGGGCATTCGCGCACGCTTACGGGTCTGCCTTCCGCTTCCGCACGCTTTCGGATCGATCCGAAGCTCATCACCTTCTTCTCTCTCCACGGTCACATTCCTACCTGTCCGCAATCACATTGACAGCTAAACCCCAGTATCTACCCTTCCACAGCTTCACTTCGACTGTTCTAATCCTCAGAAGCGTGATTCGCCCTGACTGACTTACGCATCTCTCCGCCCGAGACTTCTTTCGTCACAGCATTTCTGCCTGGCATCGGCTGTCACGAAGGTCATCAACGCCCATTGACTCCTGTAATCTCTGCCTTGCACACACACTGCAAGCACAGACCATCGTGAACAGTCGGCTGCTGTCGCATGAAGGAAGAAACGCAAGTCTATATATACCCAGACCGATCGGTCATAGCTTCTTACTTCCCTCCGCTTACCTTCAACCGCTTGGCCCTCCCACAGAAGGTCAAGAGCACCGCCTTGCAGTGCAACATTCTTATCTGCCTCTCGTAAATCCTAGGTCCTGACCTCATCCCGCGCCTCTCGACCCGCATCCATCTCCCCTATCTCGGCCTTCTGGTCATCACGGACGTTGCATAGCTCGTCTACCCTGGCTCGTCCGATCTATCGGCTTCACATCCTTTGACGCTCTTTCCCTTCAGCAGCATACACTTTTTCGGCATACATACACGGTCAAAAAAGGCATCCATCTGCAGTGAAGAAAGACATCATGTCGTTTTACGGCGAAGCGAGCTCCTCTGCTGTCGTTGATGACCGCCAATATCTCTGCCCCGTGGATGTCAGGGTACTCGATGGCCCTGTTAATTTCGAAGACCAGCAAGAGGATGAAGAAGAACTCACATTTGCCAGTCCCGCAATCAAGGCCATGTCCCGCGGTCGTTCAGATCCTCGCTTTTCCGACCTCGTCAGAGGTGCCGACATGGGTCAGGCGATCCAACTCCGATTGCAAAAGTGCCCGCCCAAGATTCATCCTGAATTCGAAATGCAACGTCTCATCGACTTCTTTCAGACTTATGTGTGCGATTGGGAGCTCGGCGGTCTAGGTCTAGGCACCAAGAACCCCATCGCCAGTGGCATTCACGAAGCTATCCCTCCCTGGGATTTCGCGTGGACCGACAACTACATCCTTGACCCTTCTGTTCCGCCCATCAATCAGCTCCAGCCTCGGCCGGATGTCAATGGATACAAGCTCACCGATGAGCTTTGCGCCAATCGTGGCTGTGAATGCGAGGATGATTGGTGCGACCCCAACACGTGCAGCTGCCTGCGACGCGCAGCAGAATGTTACCCTTACGCAGACTCTCACTATCAAAAGATGTTTGCGAAGAAAAAAGACAGTTCCGGCAACGTCGTTCCTGCATTCGAGAACACGCCGATCGAGTTCGTCTACGATGGCAACGGTCGCCTGACCAACCACGTGCCCTTCGGTACGCCCGTGTTCGAGTGCAACGACTTGTGTGGTTGTTCCGAACACTGCACAAACCGTGTCGTGCAAAAAGGCAAAAAGGCTCCCCTCGCCTTCGCCAAGACCGAGAAAAAGGGATGGGGTGTGATCGCGCTTGACACTCTGCCTCGAGGAACGTTTGTCGGCGCCTACGGAGGCGAACTTCTCAACGAGAGTGAAGCAGATTATCGTTCTCCTATTTACGAGCAGAGGCTCTGCACGACGTATCTCCAGACGATCGACAGTCATTCAATCAAGGTGCATCTTACTCAACAGATCATTGAGCAGGAGCTCGCCGAACAGAACAAGCTCCACGAATACCGGGGCGGCCGCGACAAGGAGCAAAAGCTTGTCGATCTAATTACCAAGACGGCAAACGACCTCGAAGCGTACGACGAGTACGTCAGAGCAGTCCAACAAGAGGACCCGGACTTATTCGATGTCGAGGAGCGACTCAGGGAGCGAGAGCCCGTGAGCGAAAAAGAGCTAGAACTGTTTGACAAAGCCAAGCCGGTCGCCTACGAACGCGCCTTCAAGAAGGCCCTGGCAAAGCGCGAACGAGACGAGGAAGAAAGGGCCAAGCTTGGTATTACGTTATCGGAACCTTTGAAGGCCATCACAGAAGACGACTTTGACGACCCAATCTATACCTTCTTGTCGCTTTCACCCAAGGAGCAGGCGAAGGTTCGTAGCATGGGCAAGGTCCGTTCCGACATGGAAGCTGCGCGCTTCATCGTCATCGACGCAGCGCTTTTCGGCAACCATACTCGCTTCTTCAACCATTCTTGCGATCCCAACATTTACCATGTTCCGGTCTATACGCACAACTCGTCGATCATGCGACCAATTCTGGCCTTTTTCACGATCAGAGAGGTCAAGAAGGACGAAGAGCTTTGCTTCAGTTACAAAGGTGAGACAGGCTCACAAGATCCCTTTGACACGACGGTGCCCGCTCCGGCATCGGCTAAATTGCAAAGCCCGCTTAAGAGCAAGAGGAACAAAGCGACCACGATTCACGCCCCGAGTGCCAAGCCGGGTAAGCAGATTGTGGCGGCGATCAAGGCCAGTGCGGCGGATAAGGCGGCTGCGCAAGCGGTGAAGGCAAGTGGCGGTGGTGGTGGTCGTGGTAGTATTTTGGATATTGATTGTCATTGCGGGGCCAAGAATTGTACGGGTAAAGTTTTCTACTAGGTAAGTAAGCCGACTGCGGTTTTTGCTGTGGTACGCTTCGAAGCCACCCTCTCACCTCCTTTTCTTCTGATGCAGGAGAAATTAAGTCATGCATTAATCTCAATCCCCCACATCTGCGCCGTGATCCTCGCAATTACAATCTTGTCTTGCAAAGAATTCCCCTTGTGAGTTTCAACCACTGTACCAGCCGGTTTGCTGCACGCACCTCAATCAGCTACAACCAGTCAAACAGTTGAGTGGATGTGACTTGTGCTGAAGTCTGCAAAAAGTGTCGATTGAACAGAAGAGAAAGAATGCTATGCGATGCTGTGGTGATGTAAAAAGAGACCAAGAGGTGTGCTGTGCTGTGTGTGAACTGCTCAATCTCCGACTGTCCGGTCCTCCGACATTTCCTTCCCGTTATGCCACTGCTGGTATGGCTAAGACTGGTGCTATTGCGCCTGTGCCTGAGCTTGGGCTTGGGCTTGAGCTTGGTGCCAAGCTATCACGCCGCCCAATAAGGAATTCAACCTTGCGATGTTGACGATTTGTGTCCCTGGCAAGACTTTTCCCTCTTTGCTTTGCGGCGTTGTTGTTGCTGTTGTTGTTGAAGAAGAGCCTGTGCTTCCAGTTCTCGTTAGCTCGTTAGTCTTCGCTGGCAGCAGTGGCGCTTCGGTAGAATGCGGGCTGGAGGCGGATCGAGCCGAATTGCTCCTACCAACCATAGTGGTGGTGAGGGGGCTCAACCCGCGTGTCACCATTGTACTTGGTGGGTAGACGGATAGGCTGGCTGATTGTTTTGTGTGCGTCAAACCTCGTTCTTTCCCCCCTGCTGCGATCGATGAAGATTCGGCAACGGACCCAAGTGCAGTCGAAGAGGCAGAAGGCGGAATCAAGAGCTCTCGTTCGTGCCTACCGACTCCCGAAGCTGCGTAGTAGTGGCGCGATGTCGATGTTGTACGATCCAACATTGCAGATGAGGAGGAAGTAGAGGAGGAAGAAAGAGCGGAAGAGGAAGGTGGGTATGGAGCGCGCAAGCCTGTAGCCAGCGTAGCTGGTTGCGAAAAGCCAAGGCCAAGTGGTGCGGCGGTGTTGTTGGAAGATCGTCCAAGTTCGCCACCGTGCCCCCCTTTAGTTGTAGCAGTTGGCGTTGAAATTGAACTCGGTCCAGTGCTGCTGATCGTCGCTGCTCTGCCCAGACCTCCACCCGCTCCGGCTGCTGCTGCTTGAGCCGTCTCATCAGCCACAACCAAGCTCTCCCTCAAAACTTGCAGAGCCAACGCGTCATTTGCTCTACCTTTCACCCCATCCTCACTTTTCGCCCTCAACGCTTTTCCCTTAACCTCCTTCTCCACTTGTTCTTTGATCAGCTTCGTCCATTCTTGGACTTTGCTTTCGGATTCGAAGCTGAACATGAACCTTTTGGTCGCATCCCCGCCGCCGTTAGAGGAGATCGAGGATAAGGTGAAGCTGTGTTTCATAAACGCGCGCTCAACTGTAACGTTGAAGCTTCGAGGTAGGGGTGAGTCTTCCACTGCAACACCGCCATCCAGAGCTGGGCCTGAGGCAGGGGTGTCGGGAGAGTCAACTTCGTTGCCGCCGTAGAAACGTGCGTTTCTGCCCGCTCGAACAAACACCACTTGCTTTGGGCCCAGCGATTTGGTCCACATTGTGAAGCTCGCCTCGTTCGAATTGGCGAAGGTCAGAATTGGCGGTTCGAACGTTGTATCCTGTGCATAGAGGCGGATGGCCAAGTCGGGATCCGGAGCTGGTATAACAAGCGTCACTGGCTCCGCTGGTTGGGCGTACGTCAGTCGCGTGGGAAGTTTTCCTCCCTTCACACGGATTGTGAAGCGCGGTTCAAACCGATCAAGCGCTTGCACAAGTGGCTCGGCTTTGATCGAAAGGTAGATTCGGCTGAGCGTGCGATCCGAAAGAACCTCATCTGGGTCATGCTGGCGAAAGACGCTGACGAAGTCAGCTTTGGACAAGTCGTGACACGGTGCGCTGAACAATCCTGGCGTAACGACGGTGACTGGGCGTGGAAAGTTCGGCGAAGTATTCGACGAGGGGCCTGATTGCGAGCCTGTGTGCAGCGCATCGTTGAGCGCCATGATCGCAAATACCAGATCCGAGGCGAGTTGAGAAGTGAAGTTAGGCTTGATCATTGTTGCGTTATGCTGTGTCCAACTTTGAGCAAAGTGAATGAGCAATGCCTCGAATGCATCGAGGTCCGTTGGGAAGCGCAGATCTAGCAAAAGGCTGCGTAGTGCAGATTCGATCGAGACCCCCACATGTCGGTGCTGCGAGACGTACGCTTTGAGGATGTCTCTCCTTGAAGCGTGACCGATGTACTGTGTGAGGTCATCACGGTCGAGCTCGGGTGTTTGATAGAGCAACTGAGCGATGGATGCAGCGGTGGGCTCCAAACCAGTCTTTGCGACGAGGGCCCGTACTGCTGCATCCGGATCCTTGCTGAAGTGCGAGACGAAGCCCCAAAGGACTGGGTTTTGAGCTCGAGTCTTTGCTGAGGCGGTGCGAGTGTTAGTCGTGACGCTGACTTTGAGACGATGCAGTTCGATGATATTCTTGACCGCAAATTTCCATGATAACGACGGCAAAACAGCTGCTTGCTTCATCTTGCCCAACGCTTGACCTGCTTCGGCTCCTGGAGCGGCGATAGGCTTGGCGATGACGAGAATGTCGCTGAAGAGGAAGAGGTATCGATCTTTGATGGTGGTCGAGCTGATGACTTGGAAGACCGGATCTGTAGCGAGAAGCTTTCGGGGAGGGTCTTGCATGTCTTCCTCTGACGCACCAGGGACGGTTTGAGTCGGGCCAGCGGTGGACAGCATGCGGCTGTAACGGTGAATAATGGCGGCAGTATTGGGTGCCAATGAGCTCGTCGCGATGGAATGGTGGTCTGACAAAGTCGAGGCATCCACATCAGCAGTGCCGTCTTGCAGGTCAGGTCGAATGCGAGCACTGACTACCGACGAAATGGAAGCATTTCGTTGAAGGTCGGCGGCCGCTGCTCCGCTAGCCGTCGACTGACCGTCGAACAATCGATGCTCGAAAGTGGCGTCATTCTCCCTGCCGGGTCTAATGATCGTGCTCTTCGTAGAGGCACCTTGAGGCTTGTCGACTGTGACGATCGGCTGCGTCGGCATGGGAGCAGGACCAGGGGTACTTTCGGTCAAGATCGGCGCCGAAATGAAGGTGGCTTCCGTGGGAACTTTCGGTGAGTCCTCTTTCCGGTTCCTGCGATTCCAAAATCCTCCTGCCTCCTTTGCAGACGACGGAGTGCGTCTGAGACTCGAAGCTTTGCGGCGCAGGGAAGAAAAGAGGCCGATCTGTTTGCCGTTAGGATCTTGATTGTCTTTCTGACCTGCTGCTGATGGTGGCGAGTCAGTCACGCCAATTTGACCCTTTGGATTTGCCGAGGTACCGACAGTAACTGCTGACGAAGCCAAAGTACTTGCAGGCTGATAGCGATCGCTGACGTTTGAAGCTGGAGAAACAGCCATGTGGGTCCAACCGTCCTGACTCTGTACCGGACTAGCCTGAGAGAGACCCGGGAAGGGATGCAGTTTTTCATTTCCGACCAATGCCGAGAGATCCGTTGAAGGACGCTGAGAGTGGCCACGAGAAGATCCATTCGTATGCTCAACGAAACGACTTCCAGTCGAAACCTGCCCGGTTGGAGTCGGAGCTTCGACAACGGCACGCGAGCCATTCATGGAGTTGCTCACTATGCCCGGGACCTTATTGGTGCGAGCGAGCTTTCCGAGCTTATCTGCCATGCGATCGACTTTCTGTAAGTAAGCATCGTTCACTTCACCGTCGACATCGCTGATCTCGTTGATAGAGATGTTGCTCCTGTTGGAGACTGAAGAAACTTGTGCACCACCAGCATTGGGAACCTTGAGAATATGATCCTCATCACCACCGACGGAAGAGCGAGAACGAGAGTCCAAGTCAAGATCGGCTCCATACTCGGCAACGAAGCTGGATCCAAGCATGGCCTGAAGTCGCTCGGAAGGCTTCGCACGAGAGCCAGGCACCGAGAGGAGCTCGAATTCCGAGTCAGTCGAGGCATTCACATCCTTTACCAATGCATGCCGGCTTTCGTTCTCGGCCTCGCTGGCAGGTTCGTCCTCTGCCACTTCAAGGAGCGGCGATCCAATGGCAGGGGCGCCGGCCGTCATCCCTCCATCTTCAGGGGATCGAAGGCGAGCCTCTGCGTCGCTGCGACCCTCCAAAGACTCTCTGCTAGGTGGTAGCGTACCACTGCTTGCTACTGACATGGGCCAGTCGCCCCTTGTCTTACGAGATGGGCCGCGCAGTACCGGGCTTGGATCGGTAGCCGGCGACTCGGTCTGTACGGCATGTGCTGTCGACATGAGCGAGTTCGAAAGACGGAGTGGCACGTTGAATCCACCTGGGCTCATATTGACGTAAGGCGTCCTGCGAACATCACCAAACTCGGTCTCGGTACTCGGCGAGGGATCATACGGCACAGCAGCGTTTCCGCGATGGAAGACTCGCTGTGGCGGCGTGGTCGGGAGCTGCGCGTTTTGCGAAGGACTGCCGAAGGTGGCTGCTACACCCGTTGATAAGAAGCCTAGACCCTGAGCAGCCTCGGGATCAGGTTGGCCTTCCTTGATGTTGTGTGGAGTTGGGCGATTGCGGACGTCGTCCTTCGCAGCTGCATCATGATCAGCGGTTGGCTTGTAGGGCTCTTGCTCCGCATCGTCTTCATCGTCGTCTTCTTCTTCGTCTTCGTCATCAAAGTCACCGGTAACAGGCGAGTAGAGCTTGTAGAAGGCATCGTCTTCCAGCGCTTCTTCATCGGTGTACGAGCTCGGGCTCGACAGGAGGTCTTGCGACGCGGATTGCACTTTGAGTTGAGTCAACGATTGCCGGGACTTTGATTTGCGCTTCATCGAGTCGACGATCGCTGCTCGGCCAGGCGACAAGCTGTTCGTGTCCTCCCTCCTCACAGTGTGTGCATCGGTGTCCCGTAAATGCTCTTGCGCTTGCGAGGCCAGGGCTGCATCCGATGGGACAGCATCCAAGCCAAGACCGACCAGTCCAGCACGCCTTCGCTTCCTGCGCGTATCGCCAAAGTCAAGATTGAGACCGTCGTTGTCGGAAGCTTGACCGTCATGTGACTTCGATGCTTGCAGAGTAGCGTCGGGATCTTGGTCGTTGCGTGCAGACGTATCTCCATCACCGTTGCGGCTCGAAGGCGCGGCGACAGATGCGCCACGTAGAGATGCCACATCTATCGAATGAGAGTGGAGAGATGGCGACGCTTCGAAGCCAAAGCTGTCTTCATTGTTGAGCAGAGCCATTGCACTTTCACGATTGCGTTCGTAGTTGTGACGAGCAGTGGCATTGGTAGCAGTGCTGTGAGCATATCGGGATGCCAAAGAAGCAGCGGATGAGGACGCTTTGAGGCCCGGCGAGGATCTCAAATACTGGTCGTCGTCCTGTGTTGCAGTCTTGTATGCTTGAGCATCGTTTTCTATTGCGCTTGCAGGACTGAGCGCTTGACGACGGAAGGCTGGTATAGGCGCTTGTGTTGCAAGACTGTCGAGATGTGAGATGTGTGGAGGTACAGGAGAGGAAGGTGGTCGGATGACGACGCCGACTGGGCTAATGGTCTCGTCTACCGCAGGAGAGTCGGTGATGACTTTGGGTAGCCGTGGGAGTTGTACTGCCTCAGCGTTGACATCTTTCGCTGATTCTGCTGCTGGCTGAGCTGTCGCAGATGAGTTGGCGCGACCTCTTGTGCTGAGCTTGCGCATCATTTCGGTCCTAGCGATTTGTCGTTGCGATTGCTGGCGTGAGAGACTTGGTGCAGCTTCGGCGATTGCTGCGAGGGGAGATACGGGCTCTGGATTGGTCTCCTCCGGCACTGAGACCTCAGAAGGAGTAGCAGACAACATCTTGAGCATGCTCTGACGTTCAACACGACGTTGATGAATGCGCGAGATGCGATTGGAGGCAGGACCTGGAACAGCGAGAAAGACACCCTGAACAAAGTCGGCCTTGTTCTGGGCCTCTGCCATTGCAGTGAGACCATTGACAGTACGGCTTCGACGTAGCATGGGCCTATTTTTGATCGATTGACGTTTGATGCGCGTCTCGTGTGCCGTCTCGTCATCCGAGGCTATATCGGCGAGCTCTTGGTTGCGTCCAGACATAGGCGTAGGCGAAGGAGTAGCAGCGCCTCGACCGATCAATGTGCCTTCCGGGGTGTGGTCGTAGAAGACATCTGTGCCACTATTGCCTAGAAGTTTCTCGAGGGCATAAGCTCGAGCGGCTTGACTGGCAGCACTGGTACTGGCGCTTCTCTGGGGACCTTCGGATTCACGCTCGAGGAGGATACGTGCGCGGAGCTGTTCAAGCGATGGCAAAGGTGATCTGTTGAACGGTCGCTGGTTGGCTCGGTCTTGAAACATTGGCGAGCGTGCTCGTGTCGACAGAAGCTCGTTCGAGTCGTTGGAAGAAGGCGCTGCTAGCAGGGTGTTTGGTGTTGGCGCGAGGGAGGACGTCGAGGCTTTGGCGTTGCTGTCCGGGTAAAGGGCATGGTCGTAGTGGCCGTTTGCATGCGCTGTGAGCAAATCCGACGAGCCGTTGGATTGGTCGTAGGTATTGTGGCCGTATGTCGCAGCATTTCCTGAAGTATGTGAGTCGTAGGCTGACTCTACTGTACCCGATGGCGGCAGTGCAGAAAAGAGTTGACTGCCGTTGGTCGCTGGTATTGACATCGAAGTGTCTGGCAAATAGCTCGTCATGGCAGGAGGAGGCGTAGGAGTCGCTGGGAAAGCGCCAGGAAGTGTAGGCGTATCTGCCTTGGCCTTCATCTCTCTCTGTGAAGCTGCGCGCTTGAGCATGGCGATGGCATTGGTTCGAGCAACCGAGCCTTGCCTGGTCAAGCCGGGCCTTGCATCTCCTTGCTGCGCTGCCATGGTGGAGGGTCCCGCCGCTGCAGACTCTGAGGATGGCGAAGTCTGCATCATTGTGGTGGCCGGTGTAGAGGAGCTTCCCCATGAATCTCTTGGCAGGCCGCAATGCAGTCCACTCCCCTGTGGTGATTCGATTCGCTTTACAATGCTTTCAGGCCAGCAAGAGCATGATTCAGAGCTTCGGTCCGAGTGAGAGGAGAGGCTGCTAGCCGCAGCGGTACTGTAAAGATAGTTGTTGGGAGTGAGGAAGCGAACCAATGAGCCAGAGTGTCCCAATGCCGAAGGTGTATGCGCTCGTCAGTGCGGGCGTGCGCAAGTGTGGGCGATGATGCGTGGGCGATGATGCGAGGATGGTCCGAAGCTGCCGAGTAAGGCACTGGTCGAAGGCGATCGGATGTGATGGTTGAGACAATGCGAAACAATGCTGATTGTGACCGATGAATGCGAATGCGAATGTGCGGATCGTGATCAAGAAGGATGAGGAGAGAGACGGTCGGAAAGCTACCGAGCTGAGAGAGAACAAAGTGGCTTGTTCCTTTTTAGGTATCTTTGCTCGCAATCTTGGGCGCTTGAACCACTGCGATGCACGCTCGAGGTAGTGGAAAGGTGATGAAGAGGAAGCGCGGACGCAGGGGTTTGGATGCGACAGGTTATTGTCGGAAGAATGCCAACATGTGTTTCCCGACGATTGATTGTGACCTCAAGATACGAGAATCCTCATCGAGTGTGCGTGCGCAAGTCAGGCTCGGTTCAGGGTCAAAAAGTCGTGAGCGCGTGGCTAGACGGACGCTGCAGAGAGAAGTGTGCTTTGTGTGTGCTTTGTGTGTGTCTCGGGACTGCCGAATTTTTTCTTGCTCCGCTTGGCATTTGCTGTGGACGCGGCGGCGTCGGCGTCGGCTGTGCTGCGCTGTGCTCTGCTCTGCTTTGCTCTGCTTAGCTTCGCTGCAGGAGCAACACATCCTTTGATTCCAGGCGCCTCCTTTTTTGGCCTAAATTTGCTTGCTTTTTTGTTTGCAGCGTGTGCACAGCGGCAAAGCCGAAGCTTTTCGGCAGCTGTCCGGCAGGCCAAGCATTCAAGGCGCTTGCATTCTACTACAAGCATGATTACGGCGTACCTGTTCCGACTCTTCATTCTGCCAAGTTGTTACGACCTTGGCATCACGATGTTGTATCGGTCGATCCTAACAACGGACGGCGCCTATCCTCCTTCGCAGTTTTGACGTCAAGGACCGAGCTTTTTTCTGTTCTTAAACCCCACAAAATCTTGTTTTTTTTTGACGATTTTCTAACGCCCTTTTCGTGTGTTCTTATTTCTGTTACTTTTTGTTCGAAAAGCAAATCCTCACCGCAGGGAGAAGAAAGAAAAGCAACACACTATCAAAGCCTTCAGATCCTCAGATCAACAAAAGACAAACAGACCGAAAAACGAGAAGTTACGAGAGCAACGCATTTGGCATTATCAAGATGGGAATTCATACATGAAGACAAGGAGGACCAACATGATGTCAAGGTGTCGACGGTGGACAGTCTTTGGCCTCGCGACAAGAGGAGCAAAGCACTGTCTTTCGACATCTTCCCGTCATGTCAGCATTCCTCCATCTCTTCGACATAGGGTTGGAAGGCTGAGCATAGGAGCAGAGCAAAAATGATTGAAAAGAGCGTGATCTACGAGCAGTGCGCCAGAAAAAGAACAGTGAGTGACCACCATTAGCAAGTGCATTGGAACGCGGACCACGGTTTTGCGGCACGAGTTGGGTGATTCTTGCGTGCATCTCGATCATCTCGTTGCAACTGGATCCATCATCACCCTACCACAGGTGATGTCGGACAGCCGCAACAACAACAAAAGAGTGTAGCAAGCTGGAGAGAAGGAGGGGAAAGCGGAGATACGGAGACTGAAGCCAAAGGGTATATACTAGCGCACATCGGTATCAAGTTGAAGAGACTCGATCCTCATGCTTTCGCAAACGAACGAAAGCAGAGGGCCGGGTAATCCACAATCACGTCACCATTTAGGCAATGGATCCGCGCTGGAAGGCCTCGTTCACGGGCTGAGCGGGCTCACTGGTCTGACCAGCGGAGTGACCAGAGGTCTGTGGGACAGTGAAAGCAGCGCCGTTGATGGCAGGCGCCGCCTTGGCCACCAAGGAATCCTCGTGTGAGGTACCGGCAGTGGCGGCGGTACCGTTGCCGCTCGAGTGAGGGAGAGCAGTGGCACCAGTACCGGCAACAATGGCACCAGGAGCGTGGGTTCCGTTGGCGGTGGTGTAGGCAGTGGCGGTCTCACCGGGCTGGCCAACACCCTGAGCAGCAGCAGCCGAGACGTTAGGAGCAACGTTGGAAGAAGCGGCAGTGTTGTTCTGGTGGTTGTGGTGAGCGGCGGCAGCACCGACACCGGCAAGGCCAGCAGCACCAGCAGCGGCACCAGCAGCTGCACCAGCACCGCCAGAGGTGTTGGCACGCTCACCGGCGTTGTTGGGCGAAGGGCCGAGGTTCTGGGTCTTGGACGAAGCAGTGTTGCGGGGGTCCTTCTGGCCAGACTCGACGATCGAGAATGCGGGCGAGTACCAGTTCTTGTTGACGTGGCTGGGCGAAGCCTTGGCAGCGGCATCGCGCTCGTCCACCTTCTGAATCCAGCCATCGGGGTGACCGAGGTTGGGGAGGATCGAGTTGCGCTTCGAGGTGGCAAGCTTGAAGGTACCGTCGCTCTCCTTCTTGGAGTCATCGTCGTTCTTGGCGAAGGTCTCCTTGAAAGCATCAGCGACACCCTTGCCCTCGATCGACTTGTTGCGCTCAATGCGGTCACGGAGCTCGACGAGCTGGCGGTCAAGGTCCTCGAGACCGTCACGAATGCCCTGCTCAGCAGCCTTGGAGATCTGCTTCTTGATGATACCGGTAGCAAGGGGACGGAGGATCTTAATGAGAGTGTCGTGCTTGCTGTTGCGGATAGCGAATTTGAGCTTGTCGACCTTGGCAACCACCTGCTTGACGGTGAAGATGTGGCGGCTCTTCTTGCCAGCAGGGGCATTCTCGGCCTCGAGGTGGACCGTGACGGTCAAACCCTTACCACCGAGGAAGACGTCGGCAGTACCACGCTCGTTGAGCTTGGGGAAACCAAGCTTCTTCTTGAAGAAGAAGTGGACATCACGCATGTCGGTCTGAATCTGGTGAAGCGTGAGCTTGAACGAGTGCTGGTGACGGTCACCAAGCTTGTCAAACTGCGAGAGCTTGAAGTGGTTTCGAATGTCCATCTCGACCTGCGAGGGCAAGACGTTGAGCAAATCGATGGCAAGGTTCTCGATGACCAAGTCGACCTGCTTGTCGGTGTACTCGATACGGGGAAGGGGCACGAGACCGACGTGGCTGAGCAACTCGGGAAGGATAGGGTCACGGATGTCGCTCCAGAGGTGGGGCTTGAAGGTCAGGTTGCCCTCCGAGTTGAGGAAGAGGTCCTTGGTGATCTGGGTGACATTGTCACCGAGCTTGCGGTTGAGAGGATCGCTGTTCATCGACTTGGCAAAGTACGAGATCTCCTGGAAGAGAGCATCCTTGTGGGGGACGTACTTGCCCTGCGATCGGCCGTCGGCGGCAACGAAGAACTTCTTGCCAGACTCGGTGAGCTGACGAGCCTGGGTGTTGGCATCATCCTTCATGATGTAACCGGGCTCCTGGAGACACTTGCGGACGTAGGTGTCGAGGCGACGGAACCAGTCCTTGAGCTCGGGGTCGTTGTTGGCATCAGTGTAGAGCTGGTCAATGGCATCAATGATGGGCTGAGTGGGTGCACCGTTGGCGAAGCGCTCGATGAGACGGCGGAAAGTGGTCTCGGCAGTGGCAACGTTGCCCTCAGAGCGAACGTTCTTGGCGCTGTCGGCGGACTGGTTGACAATGTGGGCGGCGTGGCCCTTGTACTGCTCGAAGAAGTTGAGGAAGTAGTCCATAGCATCTTGGTAGTCCTTGTGACGCTGGCACTCAACTACGACCTTCTTGAGGCGGTAGTAGAACTGGTCGCGACGCTCCTGAGGGAACTTCTCCTTCAAGTAGTCAGCAGCCTTGTCCTTGTGCTCCTTGGCGAGATCCTTGTGCTTCTGGGGGATCTTGTCCGAGAGCAGCTGGGCCTTTTGCTTAGCGACTTCGGTGACAGCAGCCTGGTTCTGCTCCTTGCTGGCGTTGGGGTCGACAGCGTTGGAGACGTCCTGGGCGTGGGAGGCACCCTTCTGCTTGGCCTCTTCGGCCTTATCCTGAGCCTCGGCCTTGGCCTCCTCTTTCTTCTTGAGAAGGTCTGGGATGTCATCGTGGAACTCGTTGTCGGGAGCGGGCTGGTCGACGCTGTTGAGCTTCTCCTCATCAGGGCGAGCGACCTCGGCAGCCTTGGCGGCACCGTCAGCGAACATGTCACGACCGATGTAACCAAAGTCCTGGATGATCTTGCGAAGCTCACCGTTGCGGAGGAAGAGGGTGAGAAGAGTGCGGAAAGCCTCACCGGCGGTCTCACCGTCTTTCTTAGCGCTCTCGGACGAGATGGGAGCCTTGACGTTGACATTGCCGGCGACGTCGGCCTTGCGAGTAGCGTAGAGGAAGTTCTGGAACTCCTCCTCGCCGTTCTTGTTGACGACGACCTGACGCGAGGTCTCGATGAGCTCACGAAGGTCCTGGATGAGCTTCTTGCCATCGGGCGAAAGCTTGTCGGTGTTGACGGGCGAGTTGGCGAGGGTGTACTTGAGGGTGTCGTCAATCTGCTGGTTGTCGGGGTATCGGCCCTCACGGAAAGCCTGGATGACACCGAAGAAGCGCATCTTGCGGTCAACATCGGCAGCCTTGGCGTGGGAACCAACGGCCGAAGTAACAGCGTTACCCGAGGGGTTCTCGGAAATCTGGCTGACAGCCTTAGGAACGGTCGACATTGTGGACAAAGTTGGTGGTGTTAGTAGCTGAAAGTGAAGCTAGGTGGTTGTTGCGGTGAATGAGACACGAGCGGAATCGGATCAACAGACAATTGATCGAGATTGAGCGAGAGTCTGGGTAAAGGTCGAAAGCGAACGGGTTAAAGTTTGCTTTACGAAGAAAGTTGTCAGTACTGCAGGGGACCAAGACAGGTTGTGCAATACGAAGTGGTAGCAAGTGAACAGATAGTGGTAGGTATCTGAACTGGTATCGGTTTGTATCTGGTATGTGGTAGTATGAGGGAAGAGAATGCGAACTTCGGATTGGTCACGCCTACGATCTATATAGGTTTCTGAAAGATGAGCTGAGCGGCGGGCAGGTTCCCACTGACCACAGACAAGACAGCCGGAAAAGCGGTCACAGGCATCGAAAGGGCGAGTGGGCACAGTCCATCTGAATTGCGAGGCAGCCAGCTCACTTTACAGTCAGCCAAACTCTCAGTTTTCAAGGGCTCGCTTCGGTTCTGTCCGAATGAGGATCCCTCATCGGCATTTAGGCTGCTGCTATGACGAGTGATGGTGTGAAGGGTATGCTGCCAAAAGTAGCCAGAAATGGCAACAGAGAGACGACCACGCAAGAGGACACGAGGTTGAACAAGCCGCACAGACTACTTGCTTTCAAAAGGGAAGAATGAACAGGAGAGACATATGCAGGTAGAAAAGCTGTGTGTTTGTGTGCGATGCAGCTTGATGCATCCAATGCTGTCAAACGCGTCATTTTTGACTCATGCTCTTCATTCACACAGGATCGATCCCATTGCCTCTTCACAAGGGCACAGCATCGTGGCGTTGAGAGCAAATGATGGCGTGTCGTGGGAGGGAGGGCACAGCGACAGGCAGCATCATAGCGGAATTTCAGCAGCGGCGTGTCCAGAAACTTGCAAGTTGGCGGAATGCACCGATGATGCTCGTGCGTGGTTGGAAGAACAGTGAAAGTCACTTGAAAGCCAAGGCTCGAGAGCAGTCAAATCTCTCTACATGCTTGCAAAAATAGAAATCACCGAGCATCGAAGCCAGAGAAAAAAAAGTGGAGGTGAACAATGGTTTTGCTTTGGTCTTTCGAGCCCAGACCAAACAAAGAGACAGCATCTGCACGCAGCAGCTGGAATTTTCCTGTACGAGGGCGATCCGACAAAAGAGTCAAAATTAGCATTTTTCGCATGAGATACAGCAGCGGCACTTGACCTGAGCGATTCGAATGGAAAGGCTGAAATACGGTGAATAAGATACCTGCAGCCTTGCTCATCGGAATCGAGGCCGTCTTGACCCTCGTCCTCGCCTCTCACACAACAAAACCTGTCTTTTTGCTCTTCGTTCTTCGCTCTTCTCGGCGTGGCCGTCAAGCCACCTTGCAATCCGGCAGCTGCAAATCGCAATCAGGCGGCTGTCCCGATTGATCATCATCGTTGCATCGTATTCACTTCGCCATCACATCACGTCGCATCACCTCACATCACATCACATGGCATTAGATCACATCAGAAGGGTGCTCTCGTAGTCAACCTTGCGTTTGGTATCGTCACAACAGACACACACAAAGTCGATTTCTGACGCCCGCTGATAAGAGAGCCAATGAAATCGGTAAAGCCGTGGCGAAGTCGTGGCTGAGCGACTTAGCTGAGCCAGAAACCTCTGACAGCTTTTGGGGAGCTGCCTCTGATTCGCTGTTATTGAAGATCGACAGATGTTTCAAGCGGCATGTGTTGAGGGAAGCAATCACAGAATCAATTCGTCAAAAGGTGCTTCTGGTTTCGCTCCGTCTACCCAACTTTTTCATCATCAACTCCGCTTTGCAGATGCCGTATAGAGGTCATGTCGGTGAAGAGGAACACCGTTGCATGGGATGGCATGACGTGTTCGATGACGATGTCAGCTCTCCGTTGCGCAAGTGTGCTGATGGCCTTGTCCATCCTCTCGACCTACACCATGCCCGCTTGGCTTTGATGCACCTCGCTACCGTCTCCTGACATGATCTCGAACCCAGCCTTAAATCTTGTTTGGACTCAGCCTCGGTATCCGAGCCACGCCTGCTGATCATTGTTCGCGTCCATACAACCTCGTCACTTGGCAGATGTAAGGGTCTCCCCAACACCCTTGACACCCTGATGGATTTCGTTTTCATTGAAATAAGGATGAATTTGAGGCCCGGATCGAAACAAAGTCCAGTGATCAAACAATGAAGTAGCTTTGTGGCATCAAAGGGGATCCTTTCGGACGTGATTGCACTACCACGAGGAAAATCAGCGCTTGCTCCCGCGGAATCGGTGACAGCATGACTCTTACACTCAGTCCGGCTTCTCGTTCTTAAAAGTCCGAACCTTGCTGGCTGGGTGTGATCGACGACCCAGCGTTTCAGTCGCTTCGCCCATCTTGCTCTTTCTCTGCCGCTGCTCAGGTTGCAGCTTCGCCCTTGTCTCGTAACAAATGCGGCAGTGATCTTACCTTGCCAGCATGCACCCTTGCTCAAATGGAAGCTACGAGCGCGGAATCACAGGCCGACAGGTGCCGCCATTATGGACCGAGGCTTGGGCTCTGTGCGGCGGCCTATCGTTGCCAAATTTGGCATCACGTTGAAACGGGGACGGCGAATCACCTGCAGGTAGCATAGCATTATCGTAAGACCAGCAGCCCAAATTGACACTTTGGCGTTCTTCCATCAACGTACTTCCCCAGGGTATCGAAGCTTCAACCTCGCTCTTCTTTGTCCTTCTTTTGGGACCGAGGACGTCAGACCCCGAACGACAACATACCCTCACTCGCTTGGCCCATTTCGGGATATTTTCCTCGTCAAAATACTTCGAGGCGCACAATGCCGTCACCCCGCAGCCGAACAAGGCAGTTCAAAATTCCGCTCGCTCGACGAACCCCACATCTCGTGTCGTCTTTCAACAACTCTATTTGGTCCATGCTGAGGTCGCACTTCGGGCATATGCTGTTCAAAATCTGATTGTTCATTGCGAAATTTGCTTGAATGCCACAAATAGACACTCGTCTTCGACGGCAGTCAACATTCGAGACCACGTCTTTTGCGGTCGTTTGGATGTAGATGACAATTCCAGATCGATGCTTCGTTTGCACACGGCATTCCCGAAGTACTGAGCTTCTTCCACAGCGAGGATCGAAGGCAGATCATCGATCCAGCTCGTCCTCTTCGAAATCGGGCAACATAGCTGCATCTTCGTCTGTCGACAGATGCCTGTACCCGCCATAGGCACCTCGCGAGCGATTCATTCTGTTCCTGAGGAACGGAACATTGTCCGTTGCTACCTCACGGATCCTTGCGAAAGCTGCGCTCGCCACTCCTAGTACAAATCTCGGCACCGAAGCAAGATTCTGTGCCAGCTCCGAGTCTGGGCCGTACAGACGAGTCGTGCTATCTGGTAGACGGATCCTTCCACCTCCTAGGCCACCACGGCTCGACTGCTTCTTGGCCCACCAGTAGCCCACCAGACCTGCTAGACCGAAGGGGCACAGAATCACCGTTGCCCACCAGAAGAAGCCATGTCCAGCGATGTTGTTGCTGCAGATATGCGCCGTTCCTCGATCTGGCCTGTTGCCGCCCGAGCACGTCGAGTAAGGGATCTTGCGTACATTCGTCCTCTCGTACCAGTAGCCATCCGTATCCGATGCCCAGCACTGTCCTTCCTCGTCCGTCGATAACGGAGTCACTCCAGGGTAGAGTACGCACTTGCCACTGGCATCGCGATAGTGGTTGAACTCGCACTCAAAATCAGCATCCGTACATGAGCAGTTCTTGCTCACCGAGTGCGGCTGGACGATCTTCTCGCCAACAAAGCAATCGGCTTGTCTCTTTCTGCGGTAGTAGTACGTCTGGCGTCCGAATAGACACTGCTCGACACGTTCTTCGCTCGGTGACCACAACTCGAAATCATCCATTTCGGGTTGGGCGATGTTGAGCACGCATTTGCGCGACGCGAGCTTGGAGAAGTCGAGGTAGATGGCAGCAGACTTGGTAGCCGAGCCACTCGGTGTGCCAATGAGGATAAAGCGACGATGAGTGTCTTCAGGATCGTTGAGAATCTGCGAGATGCGCATCTTTTCGCCGAACGCGTACGATTCCCATGTCTTGCCCTCGTTGAGCGAGTAGAGCACTGTGTCGGTCGCTTTCTCGTCATTGACCAGGACGATGATGGATCCCTGGTCGCCGAACTCCCATTTGTGCGCATCCTTGTGCACTTCCTCCCAGGTGAAGCCGCCGTCCCGGGTCAAGAAGGTATCGGAGTCGCGATATGGCGCAAGCTTGCGGCCTACGTTGCCGACACCCATCATGAGACCCACTGCTGACGGACTGCTGTACGTGTTCCTGGGATCATCTCGCTCCGTGAAGCCGTGCAAGTGAAGATCGCATCCGACCTTGTTGCACTCGTATGGTTGACCGTACACATCGCGCACAGGAGGCACGAGAGATTTCCATCGTCCACCGTCATTGTGTGTGATTCGTGTCACCAAATCCTTCTGTCTCGACACGGATGCATCGTCAGGGTTGCTTACGACGTTGACGACAGCTACGCCATCGAGCCCGAGCATCTTTTCGAAATCGACAAAGCCCTGACTGTTGCGATTGACAAAGTCGAGGGATTGGGCATAGAATGTACCGTTCGAGTTGCTCTTGAGCAGCGTGCCCCACTCGGATCCTGTCTCTTGATGCGTGGTAAAGTGGAGGAAGATGGCGTCTGTCACCGAGTCCAACACCGTGTACGCCTTGGTACCCAGGTCCATGCCAGGCGGAAAGTGGATCTCTGCAAAGTCTCGACCGTTCAACGATACTTGCAGCTTGAGGGTCGGCGTCGACGTCGAGGTGACAT
The DNA here is from genome assembly GCA_037039655.1 of Pseudozyma sp. M118-08B. Classification (NCBI taxonomy): domain Eukaryota; kingdom Fungi; phylum Basidiomycota; class Ustilaginomycetes; order Ustilaginales; family Ustilaginaceae; genus Pseudozyma; species Pseudozyma sp. M118-08B. Next base: position 22,120 of record JAXQGJ010000052.1, on the reverse strand, counting down.
ACTCGGCCACCACGAGATACTGCTCGAACACAGCAAACCCAACGATGGCGTCGAAGACGGTGGTACGCTTCTTGTAGAACTCGTCTCCACGAATGAGGTGGAGCTTGTTGGCAGCGGTAAAGTCACGTTGATTGCCACGCTTGTCCTGATAGCTCTCGCAAAAGATGGTACGTGCATCCATCTTGAGCTTCTTATCGCGCGCCCACGAGCAGGTGCGAACATAGGTATCGAGTTTATCCCAATCTCTACCGTTGTTGGTCGAATACCAAGCTTCAGCGTGGCAATCCTTGCCTGTAGAGAAGGTGCAGTCACGGCTACCGGTCCAAATGAGCCAGTCGGATTTGTCGGGGTGGAAGTCGAGAATGCCAATGCCCAATCCGTTGGCGGCGACTGGGGCGGTGAACCAATCCCAGCTTGCACCTTGGTTGGTGGTGAAGTGGACCCGCTGACCTGCGGTGACGAGATAGCCGCGCTTCTTGTCGTATGCATGCAGAGCCATGGTCAGGATGCGATCGTCCGAGGTGGTCGGCGGGCCATCTCCAACGAGCTGCTTCCACGAGTACCCGTCATTTACCGATTGGAAGGCAGTGCCGTCTGCAAGCTGCACGAGGACGCTCGAGGATTCGGGGAAGTACATCTTGTCGACCACGAGCGAAGGGAAGGTGAACGACTTGTGCAGCACTTTGCCTTCTTGTGGCACATTCTTGCCGCTGCACGACTTGCGTGTCTTTTCGTCTTTGCGGATGCCCTTGCTTGAATCGCATGTGTTGCCAGGAACCTTGCGATACCCTGACGAGCCCTCGTACGTGTCATCCGGGTTGACACAAGCACCTGATGGGATGTGCTCGTTGCCCGTGGCCACGCAGTTGCCAGTCGCGTCCCTTGCGAAACCGAAATCGCACTCGTAATCAGCATCCGTACAAGGACATGGATCTTCTTTGCCTTCGGGGTCATGGAACTTGTCCTGGATAAAGCAATCCGCATCTGGCTTTCTGCGCTTGTACCACTGCTTGTGACCCATCAAGCAGCTTCCTTCTGCTTGCGCCTGCACGTACCATTTCTCCATATCTCCCTCTCCACATTTCCGCTTTTTCAACTCTGCAAAGTCCAGGAACACCGCTACGTTCCTATCCTTCGTTCCCGCTTGGCTCCTCGTCTGACTTCCGACCAGCAAGAACTTGAGCGACGTGCTGTCAGGAATCGTCGTCAACACTTTGGCTCGCATCTTGACCCCGAGGTTCAGCTTTTTCCAGTCCTTGCCGAAGTTGGTCGAGTACGAAACGTGGTCCGTGACGTCTTCATCATCGACCATGACGAGCACGCTTCCTTGGTCTCCAAACTCGTACTTGTGAGCGTCGCGGGTGACCATTCTCCACGTGCGACCCGCATCCGTGCTGAGGAAGGTATCGCATTCATCATAGTCCTTCAAGCCTTTGCCGATCGTGCCTACGCCCATGACAAAGCCAGGAGCGATGGAAGAGAACATCTTGCCGACGTTGGTCTTGCCACTGACGCTCCAGAGATGCAAAGCGCAGTTCTTGGTGTCCTTGGGATCGCAGTCGATCTTTTTGCCTTGATCATCCACCGTGGGGGGAGTGAGCGTGCTCCAGCTGCTTCCATCGTCGAAAGTGACGAGACTGCGGACGGCCGCATCGGCATCATCTTGGACATTGGCAATGCCTACCCCATCGATCTTGACCAGATGCTCGAAGTCGACCAATCCATTCGGTGTGCGTCTCGTCCCCCTCAACGACTCGACGAACTGCGTTCCTGTACTATCCGAGGTGAAGAGGACACCCGTGTTGTCGTAGATCGAGTCAACAACGTCGATCATGATTGAATGCGACGTGCTGTCGACTACCGTATACGCATTCTCCCTCAGCTCCGAACCGTGTGGAAACTGTGCTTTGTCCCACTTGACACCATCTCGAGTAACGAACAGTGCCATTTCCGTACCGGCCTTCGAGCTCCCCCCTTGACTGTCCTTCAACGCTGTCACGAGGAATCTCTTCGAAGAACCCAACCCAGCAAAGTGCTTTGCGTTCCTGCCCATATCCAGCTCAACCAACTTTTTCGATTTGAAGAAGTCGTCGCTCTGAAACAGCCTCGTTGCGCCACTCTGCGGTACCCCACTCTCCGCCCTCTTGGTCTGATCCTTCGCATCCTCCCACGCGATACAAAAGATCCTCGACATCGCTTCCTCCTTCGTCTCCATTTCCTTGGTCGCTTTGGCCCAATTGCAATGCATTACGAACTCCAACAACGGTGCTGGGTTGGTAGCAAACGCATCTTTTGTATAATACGCTTCATCGTGACAAATGCGTCCACCCCACGGCGTCCACATGGAACATTTCTTACCTGTAAAGATGATCCATTCCCAATGCTTTTCGTCGGCGTGAAACTCCATTGGCGGGCCCGCGCGCGTTGCCGGTGGGGAAGGCGTTACGAACTCTTGCCAAGTCTTTCCTCGATCCGAGGATCGCCAGTGCGTTGTGTCACGGGAGAGAATGAATGAAGTCTTCTTATCGTATGGGTGAGGGACGAGCATTGCAGCCTTCCCAACGATCGATGAAGGCAGAGAGATGGGGTTCCAACTCTTGCCTTCGTTTTCGGATCGATGCACCGTGCCCGACGTGGCATCGTGGTAAAGGGCGACGGGTGAGTCGTCAAAGTAGACAATTTTGGATGGGAGGTGTTGAAATCTTGTTACGGTTACACCTGGGTCTGCGGCGCCGGTCAATGTTGGCAGCAGAAGAACCAGAAATGCAGCTATCAAGGCGAATGGGAGGACCGAGAGATGCCGCGCAATGCTGCGACGGCGAGTTTGTGGTGGTCGCGCCATGATAGGCGAAAACCTGTGCTATGTCGACACTATTCCGAACGAAGCAATGCGCCGGTGCCAATGCGAGTGAGTGAGAACCGACGAAGAGGCTGAGAATGACGATAGCTGAGCTGATACGATGCCGTCTTCTTCGCAGGATCGACCTGCGGTGTTGAGAAAGAGAGTCCAAAAAGTTGTTCAACCAAGTCTTGAATGCTCCAGCGCACAGTGTCTTTTCTTGAAACCCATCAAAACTCCCTCTTCGCTTCGCGATCAATGGAGTATAGCAGGTCGTATGTGCTTCAAGTCAACACCAGCCGGTTGTCCTTTTCGATCGTTTGTGTCGAAGTTGGCGCTGTGATCGGGAATGAGGATGTACGCGATCAAAGCCATTGGATGGTTTAAGAAAGCAAGAACAGCGCAGCCGAAACCTTCGGTTTACGCGCGGTGCCAACCGGCGCCCACCTCAAAAGGCGGGTTCGTGCGCGCCCCCGATTTCCGATCCAATTGAAATTAACGTTAGGGCTTTAAAGTTACGGCTTGGATTCGTGTTTGCTCGGACCTCATTCACAAGTCCGGCATATGTTTGCCACATAACTTACTGTAGTTCATGTTCGCTTCCCCACACATGGTAAACAGACATCGAAGCTGCGCACCGCGCAACTACGATCAGGTCAAAGTTGTTGTTCGAAAAGAGGACGGGTCTAGAATTATAGCAATCCAAAACAGCAAGACAGAGCGGAGCGGCCAGGTGAAAACGGGTGCGGTTGAGATTTCCTATGTAGTATTACAGTGACTGGTAATGATAGAGCCTATGTATCCAAAAAGGTGCCGAAGCGAAAGGAAGATGAAGCTTCACACCGTGCCCACACCCTCTGGTCCAACGACCAGAAGAGTACCGGACGATGTGAGGGGGTTTCGAACAAGCGTCGCACGTAGCGTGAATGGCGTGGCGCTGTTCCTAGAGTCCAAAATAAACGAGAACACGGGAGCAAGCTGAGCAAGGCGGGAATGAGGGATGCGGTGGAGAGAGAGGATGATAGAAATACAGTTTGCTGATGTTGCTGCAATCGTCGATACACGATAGACGCGCCTAGGGTCCAGATATGGTGTTTCCAGGGAAGTTCAAATCGAAAGGTACCGCACCCAGAGATTGCGTCGCGTTGATGGGTACTGGCTGAACAAGCAAGTTCTGACCTTGACCTGCTGATGCTTTCTGGTTCATGTCAAGCCAAGATTGAGACTGCAAATTTGCGGAATTGGCATCGACTCTACCAATGTTGCCTGGTGGAGTCTCTTCGTCGGTCGATAGGCCTGAAGCAGATGCGCTTGCGCCAAGACCTGAAGGGGCGTGGCTTCTGCCTGCTTTGTGTGGGATCAATTCTGGCGTTGCTGAGCTGACTGGTGTGACTGATGCTTTCAGCTCAGCTGGTACAAACGGAGTTGCCGAGAAGGCGTTTGGCATCAATCCGGTCGCGTTGACGTCGGGTACGGGTGTCGCCGAATGCGCATGCATGTTTTGTGGGCTCAGAGAGCCTGTAACCCCAAGAGCTGGTGGTGCTAGGTGGGAGCTGGAGCCAGATGCTTCAAAGTTGCCAGCTGCGCTAAAGGGACGATTGATATGAGCTGCAGAAGCTCCTGGTGCAGGTGTGCTGTAGGTAGCCTCGCTGAATGTCGGAGCTCCAGCTCGTTGAATCCCTGTCGATGCCGGGCGCACCATGTGGTTTGCGTTGAAAGGTGATGCCGATCCTTCTAGTCCCATACTAGGTGCAAGTGAAGAATTGCGGTCCATAGCACCCTTCGCAGCGAAAGCCGCCGCTGCATTTGCAGCTGACAAAGAAGCATCCTGTTGAGGTGGTGGCTGAGGCGAAGCGCTGGGCGAAATGAACGTTGACTGTGGCGTCGGAGAGAATCCAAATGCATCCTGCTGTTGTTGGAAGAACGTAGGCGCCAAAAGTGAGTTTGCCGTCACTGGTCGCTGCAGAGCCGAATTCCTCGATCCGCCCGTCAAGACGTCCGAAAAGCTGAAGCGACGTCCACCTGGTGTGGTGACGGTACCTCCGGGCGTGAGACCGAACCCAGGCGTAGCTGGCGAGACAAAGATAGGAAGACGATCGTTGTTGGGCATGGCAATCGACATGTTGGCGATGTTCTGTGCTCTTGTGAGATTCCACGAGGATGTACCTGAAGATCCAGCTTGACCAGGGAATGCATTCATGCCAAGAAGCGATGACGAACCTTGCATGTGCGTTGTAGGTGCGATCGAGCTGCCAATCGTACTTTGTGGCATCGTCGTGTTGGTAAGGAAAGAGTGGCCAAAGTTGATGGGGTCGAAGGCTGCTTGGTCCGAAGCTTGACCAGTCGCTGCAAGAGTGCCCGAAGAAGAACGATGTTGACTCTTCTGACGGATCGCAGCGTTGATGGTCTGCTTTGCCGTCGGAGAGACGCCCAATGCATTGTTTGCCGCTGAACCAAACTGGATGGTTGACTCGCTGTTGGACAGCGCCATGCGGTTCGACTGTTGTGGGGAAAGAGGTTCTGCCTTTCGCTTGAATCCGCTTGTTCTCCTGCCTGTCGAGCTATTGGATGACGACCTGCCATTGTCGCCGCTGCCTCCACCGGCAGCACCTCCGCTGGCACTGCGTCCAGCATCCTCATCGTCACGCCCGCTATCATTGTCATCATTATCGTCGTCGTTGTCGTCCGAGTCCTTGTCTAGGTTGAGATAGTGCTGCGGTCCCTTCCTCTCTGCTGCGCCCTCGTATTCGGTGTACCGCAAGAGCAATAGATCAATGTCCGTCGAGCAAAACTCGGCAAGCTTTCCATTGTGACCAAAGACGATCACAGCTACTTGCGAATCGGTTAGAACGGCCAGTTCGTGCGCCTTCTTGAAGAGACCGGCTTTACGCTTGAGGTAAGTGACGGATCGGTTGCGATCCTCCTTGATAGGCTGAATCTTGATCTTCTTGCGTCCCATCTTGTACTATCTGTATTCCTCTCTCCGAAGCAATCCGTGTATGTTGTTCGAGCTCCAGGTTGAGATGTTGTGTAAAAAAGGGTCGATCGAGATTGTGCTTGAGAAAAGATACGTTTCGAAGACGGTGCTATTCGTCCGGAATGGACCAAATTGCCAAGAGAATCAGGTCGTCGCCGTGGTCGTTACTCGCTTCCGGTTTTGGTGTCGGTCATCCAGCGTTTTTCAGAAGCCGTGAGGTATTTCGCGTTCGCAATTCTCACTCTATATCCTGGGCTATCGAGATAGCAGGTGCGATGCAGATGGTCGGTGTCGGGGTCGAGCGTTCGTCGCCAGGGGTAGAGCAGGTGATCGGTGAAAGGTGTAGCCCCAAGATGACGTGTGGTTCCACTAAATGCAAGGCTGAAGCGAAGGTAGCTGGTGGTCAAGAAAGAAAGGAAGGAAGAAAGAGCAGTGCGAAGTGAGGATTGATGGTGTCACTGAGCCGAGAATGTCGAGTGCTGAGTTGACGATGTGTAAGAGAAGGTAGAAAGAGATCGAGATGCGGGGTTGAGATGGATGATGCAGTGAGAGTAGTTCGGGATTGGGAGGATGGGATGAGAGGTTGAAACAGGTGTTGCATTCAAAAGCCAAAGCTAAAGCTAAAGCCAAAAGAGGGTTCCTTGATGCGAAGGGAAAGGAGCAAAGGCCATCGAGATTCAGGCGGAGAAAAAGATCCCGACAAAGCGTTGCATTTCCACTTTGCCTCTCACAAAATGCATTCTGCGCCGCTGCTGCGCTCAAAATTTTGGCAGGCGAGCTGCCAAAATGGGCTTTGGTCAGGTCACGGCGAATCGATTTGCATTTCATTCATCATTATTCTTTCTGTATTTTACTCTTAAATTCTGAGATTGCCAGAGAGCGACAGCTAAGCCCGAGCGCCGTTGTCTCGGAATCGCCGTTGCACACAGCGAGACGCAAAGAGCCAACCCTGTCTCGTGGTCTGGATGTGAACATCGACCAAAAAGAACAGAATCAACTTGCTTCCATGTGATGTGAGCAGCAAGACATCTGCTTGCTCATTGGCCACGCTATCAGGCACAATGACCAAAAAGCTCGCGGAAAAGAGCCCTTCTGCTGGCTACAAGCCTTTGAGTTGTGTCGGTGTGGGCAATCTTGGGGGTTTGATTAATCGTAACGCAAAGTGTGAGCGGCTTAGCCGATCTGTGTTGGCCAAGCCGAATAAGAAAAACGGCAAATGGCTAGCCGAAAAAGCTTCGAGTTGAACACATCACAAGGCTCGTGGACGCTCCTGACACGTACGCCAAAGACTCCAGGCAATGGATGGCTCCATCAATACCTACGTTGACAAGGTATCTATGCAGACGTCGCCCTATCGTGTGGATGTATTTCAGCATTCCGATCACCTCGTTCAAGACCTTACGGATGCCTAATTTCTGCGCAGGCGAAATTATCATACGCGGTGCAGCTTTGGATGTCCACTTGCTTCGATCTTCTTGGTCTGGTATTGCAATCGCAAAGCTGAGGAGCGGACGTTGTGGGCACAGGGGGTCCTCTGAGCGTTGGGGTTTAGCTACTTCAGGTCCAGGCTTGCTGCAGCTACTGCAGCTGATGCCACCACGATGATGCTGGCAAGCGTCGATATTTGACACTCCGTCGCAAGACAACAACCAAAGCCCGAACACGATCTCACTTGGTTCACGCAGGACGAAGCATAGACTCGGAAACATCCCGAAGCCAGTTTCCTTGTCTTGCATCCAATCTCGCCTTTCGTCGGATCAGCCGCCAGGTCAGCCTGACCCTGTCGCTGGTCGGCAGAACGAAGCTGTTGACGTAGTGTTCATCAAGGCGATATCATCGGAAAAGCCAAATTTGTGCCTTGTTTCGGATTCCGAAGACTAGCTGGTTTCTTCCATGAGGAACTAATTCCAAACTTAAATTTAACTGACCTCCGTTGATCAGCTTGATGCTTCCATGGCGAGACAACGCACTGCCGTGCTTTCGAGCGAAGCCAGCAGCTGTATGATCTACTGTAGTTGGGATGAAGCAGATGTTCATCTAGTGTAGATGCTCAAGAGAGCAGTGAGATCTTGATGCAAAAAGTCGGAGCAGATTCCGATTTTAGATTTTTAGAACAATAAAGATTAAGTGTCGAGAGAAACAGAGTGGGGCGTCGATGCGGAATACCCTTTTTCCAATCTTTAGGAACAGCATTGCAGCAGAGGCCGTCGACTTTGACGTGGCGCAACGCGCTTCCTGCAAGTTGGGCGGCTCGCGAACCGCCTCCTTGTCCATCGGCATGACCAGAAGGCACAACAACCAGACAGCACATCGATCGGCTTTCTTGCCCCGCAATTTGTGCCTGTTTTACTGTTGTCGGTAGCACTGTGGAGTGACTGTGGACATCTGATCTGTATTCTGAGCTTGGCGCACCATCACATGCCGCCATTGTTTAGCGGAATAACGTTAAGGACCACAATGAACAAGGTTGTCGGCATGAATGCTCAAGCTTTCTTCTATCAAGCCACTTGTCTTCTCCTGCAGTCGTCCTTTTGCGCTGGTGAGGAGAGCGAGTTGCATGCCAAAACTTTGAACACCCTCGTCCATGCCATGATGGCGTCAATCAACCACAGACCGGCGGCTGTTGATCAAATTTTGTTGCCTGTATGTGCGAGAGCTTCCCGAAATCTACTGTTGCTTTCCGCTGGTCGCTTGCGCAGAAACAATGGCTGTGACGCCTCATCTAGAATTGATGTAAGTTGTCTTTTCGAGTTCAAGGTCGACGTCATCAATTCAAGGGTTTTGAGACAAGATTGCCGCGTTCCAACATTGCTTCCTGGCTCACAAAACGAAACCTTATGGGCCGATGCCAGGATCGCTTCATCAACAAAGCGAGACAAATCGGCATATTTACTCGAATTGACCGGCCCGAATGTACGTCCTTAAGATCGAATAGCTGAGATTGTTTTGTAATGGACGGATCTGTTTTGAAGAGAGCGTCTAGCGCCCTGACGACTTGGCGGCCTCCGGTTCTCTGCGTGTGCGACGTCATCGTACATCGCATCCAAGCTCGAGTTGATATTTAGGCCAATGTTAGAGCTTGAACTTTCTCCCTGCTTTTGGATAATGTCCAATTCGCTGAGGGAGCCGGCCGACACTTGATACCGGTTGTCGGTGAATTTATTAGTTCGACAGCGAAGAACAAGGTTGTGCGTGTGGCTTGATCTGCATGCAACCGCAGGTCGAAAAGACGCCGACAGGCCATCAAACCTTTGCCAGCACAATCTTTGGACACACAGCAGCAGTGCAGCTTTATGACGCAGCATGCTTTCTCAGGGTGGTAAAGCTCGACTCACCGAACCTCTCGCATTGGAGTAACCATCAATATTCTCCTCGACAAAAGAGTGGATTGGAGTGGGTCGACCGTGGCGAAGTCGAAAACAAGGCGTCAGAACAAGCACAAGGAACTCAAGGGTCTGATCGGTGGAGTGTAGGCAACCGGTCAGGAGTATGCCTGACCTTGCGTTTCGACTGCCAAGCAAATGGTAACTTAGGGACCGACCCTTGAAATTCTTCATCGCCGCCCTGTATCATATTGCAACCCACTTTACGCCTACAGACCTTCTCGGCAGCTTGAACATCGGCTGTCGTCCGAGACCAGCTTATAAGAATACTACTAGCAAGGTCTACGCTAAAGAATGATCTTCTGTGGGCCGCAGTGGACTGCACAATATCCTTTGCTTCGAAATTCACATTGTCTTCTTGGCCCAAGACTGTAAAGAGATGGCCATGTCCAGTGGTTCTGTGCTTCTATCGCGGCAACCGAGGCTTAAACAACCCTGTTTCGAAGCTAAGCCACACACACACAACCTTACTTATCCTTTGCAACGGTGTCAGCGCTAAAATCACATAAAATCCACAGTTTTGCCGAGGCTTTCGGTTTCTTTTTTGATTCAGCACACACACACACAAAGACGAAGGAGGCGGTGACGCGCTTTTTCGATCCTGATGCCGTGTTGCTGTGACGAGCGTTTAATTTTTTTTTTTCGAAAAGAGGGTAAGAAAGCGTGCCATTGCTCTCGGCAAAGCGAGGATTTCCACAACTCAACGCTTGGCTGCATGCTCTGTGCTGTCGACGCCGAGGTTCGAATGCACATGCTGCCTTCTTTCGCTTTCGATCCACCATTCACCAACGACATAGAGGAGTGTTCAGGCAGGGGAGTGTGCATCTTCTTCATTCAAAGCCTTCACTGTTTTCACCATCACCACCACCACCATCATCATCATCAAAAGCCATCCGCTACCTGACCCGGCGTAGGACCGTAGAAATCACTCTGGCCGAGACTCAGTCATCAATACCGGCTTCATTCCGTCGAGGCCGCATCAGCGGATTACAGTATTTGCGCTTCAGCTGCCTCGACGATAGACACAGCTTCCAACGCACAGCCAGTGCTGGTCACAAACCGTTGCTTACCGTTAGAAATCGGAAAACTTTCGCCTACCCTTCTCGACTCGACGCTCACAAGGCAACACCATCATTTCGTACTCGATCCGACGGAACCGCTAGCTTCTCTGTCGGCTCCTCCGTTCAATATCGACACAAATCGACACCGAAGCGACCTGATTTTGAAAACGACTCTCTACCCGTTCTAGCTGGTCTAGAGCTGGTCAAGATTGACAGTTCACCCACACACCATCTCATTTGCACGACCCCTGCATCGGATCATCCGACGCAGCTCGGCTGACCCGCGGCAAACATGACTTCGCTACCATACAAGTCAGCCGATCATATGGATATGGCCGATATTCCACTCAGCGACATTCAGACACCTCGTCAGCAACAACCAAATGCCTCTGTGGAATCGCTCAGTGCCCTTCCTCCCGCTCGCTTCGTTCATCACCACCGGGTCGACGATCCTAACTACTTCGAAGGAATGGACATCGGAAACCAGGGACACGAGCAACACCACGCACACTTCCAGGACGACGACTTGAGTGCCACCGCCAGCGGAAGCGGTAGCGGAAGCCGAAGCAACGATGACTCTTCCAACGCTACCAAGAACGGCTCGAGTATCAACAATGACACGCTCGTTCAGCGTCCTGGACGGCCCACAAAGATTGGTCTTCCACCTCAACCGGACGCCTTCGAGCCGCCTCACGCTCCTTTTGCGAGCGCCGAAGCTTTGAATGGTCGAACCAGTCGTGCTAGCTCCATCGCCAGCTCAGCAGATGAGTCTGAAGATTTCGACTGGGATACTTCGAGCGAAGATGACGACGAGACACGTCCTCGCAAAGGCGCCAAAGTCACTCGCGCCAAGCGTGGACGAAAGATCTACCTTGCCTGTCTCCGTCTCGCTCGCCCCGTCCGTATCATGCTCGCTGCCATCATCGGTACCGCCATCTGCATGGTACCATTCATCGTCGTTACGGCTACGAACAACCAATCTTCGGCTCGCGCACAGGTCGTAGTTTGGAGTATCTGGATCTCCATTATCTGGGCTGCTAGCTGCGGTACTTTCCTACTCGTCGAATGGTTGCCTCCCGTCGCGCTTCGTCTCGTCATTGCCGTGTACGGTAAAGCACCCGAAGTTGTCAAGACGTACATAGAAGCATTCATGGCCACCACGCTGTACTTCAAGATCGTGCTCTGCATCACGTGGGCATGGATCTCTCTTGGTGGTGTGCTTGCGATCCAGTATTCATCGTCGAACCGACCACAGTACTTTAGTACTATTTTCAAGGTCATTCGTTCGTTGTTTGCGACCAGCGTCATTCTTGTCGTCGAAAAGGTCGGTTTGCAGTTCATTGCCATCAATTTCCACAAGACTGCCGTCAAGGATCGTCTCGAGCAAAATCAGAAGGCACTCAAAGCGCTCGACAAACTTCACGAGTCCAAATACCTTCAGCAGCGTACTGCGCGTCGATTCAACCCCTTACGCAGCCGTCCCAATTCGCCCGGCTACAAACAGGCGTACGGCCATCAATCTGCCAAGCAGTCGCGCGATGGTCTCGGCGGCTACTTTCCGCCTAGCCAACAGGGCGACGCTGGTGCAAATGGCGAGAAGCAGGCTTCCGGTCAGCATCACCATCACCACATGCTTTCCCACCGACGAGACGGTTCTAGGACACCCACGGAGCACGACGCTCACAAGCGCGAACGTAAGGCCAATCTCGCTTCCCAGATCAGCGAAGCGGTCGCCATGGCCACCCTTAAGGACAGCAAGCTCTACAAGGGTAGTCAGATTGGTTCGCAGCGATCCGCACGCAAGCTCGCCAAGCTTCTATTCACCAACCTCTCCGACCACAAGTCGACGCTCATCGCTGAAGACTTTGTCCCTTACTTCAAGAGCGAAGAAGAAGCCCGAGAAGCGTTCAGTCTGTTCGATGCTGATGGCAATGGCGACATCAGCAAAGAAGAGATGCGTGAAGCTGTTCAACGCATCTACCGTGAACGACGCTCGCTTTCCACCTCGCTCAAGGATATGTCGTCTGCCATTTCCAAACTCGACGGCGTACTCATGTTTATCGGTTTCATCATCGTCGTCTTCATCTGGCTTCTGATCTTCAACGGCGATTCTACCGTATCGAACATCGTCCCGCTTTCGACATTCGTCGTCGGATTCTCGTTCATCTTTGGTAACTCGGCCAAGAACATTTTCGAGAGTATGATCTTCATCTTTGCCACCCATCCTTACGATGTCGGAGACTTGGTTTGCATCGATGAGGAATGGATGTTTGTCAAAGAGTTTGGATTGCTCTCCACGACGTTCCGCACGACGGTCAATGCCGAAGTCGTCGCGCCGAACGCAATGCTCGCGACCAAAAAGTACATTTACAATTCTCGACGCAGTGGAGCCCAGTGGGAAGTGACGCTGCTTCAAGTTGGGTTCGACACTTCATTGGAAACGCTCGAACAGTTGCGAATCAAGTTGCGCGCATGGACCAAGGAGAACGATCGCGAATTTGGCGGTCCGTTGGATCTCAACTTCAACTCCATCACGCAGCAGAACGCGGTCGAGTTGGTCGTTGCCTTTGAGCACAAGAGCAATTGGCAAGACTGGGGTGCGAGGTGGGAGAGGAGGACCAAGTTGATGCGACAGATCAAAACGATTTGTGAAGAATTGGGCATCGTTTATCAACTGCCACCTCAACCTGTGTCGTTCCAGCCAAAGTCGGGGCCAGCGCCGTTCAAGTTGGGCGCTGCCAACGGGTTGTCTGCTCGACAACAGCAGACTCAACAGCAGTCGCAGCCGTTTCACCAGCCTTCTTTCTGAGCGCGTCACGACGCGGTCAGTTCAGCTATGTCGGATTCTTCTTCGCATCACTCGATCATAGACAATCTTATCCTGCATTCATCATCATTCGAACAATTTGTACCCATTGCATTCGATCCGTGGTGGTACGGTCGTCAATTTTAGACTTTTACACCTCAGCAAAAGTGTCAGACTGTCTAGTGGAGACCGACTCACCCTTGAAAGATGACTCGTTGTAGACTCCAACCTTGACTCAATCGCATCTGTTTTTCTCGCTTTCAATTGCAGATTGGTCTCCTCATCTGCGGTGATCGGGTGACTTGCTGGGTGTCTGCGTTTCACACGAAGCTCTCTTTCTTCGTTTGCACATTTCCAGCATCAGTCCGACAAGGAATAATGAAAGGCTTTTTTTTGGATAACAGTACATACAAACCGGGCTTCAACGCAACATGAGTAGACTGGGAACAAATATTTTTTGAGTGATTTGGAGTCGCTTCTCTACTCGGCGTACTGGACGCTCTCCTCACCCTCATAATGCTGTCCCTCCCCATCGACCAATCCCTCCTCCTGATACTCTCCCTCGTACAATCCTTCCTCATCCTCCTCCACACCGGCACTCTCGTACTGCTGATACTCTGCAATCAAATCCATCAAGTTACTCTCGGCCTCTGTAAACTCCATCTCGTCCATACCTTCACCCGTGTACCAATGCAAGAAAGCTTTCCTCCTGAACATCAAGCTAAACTGATCGTGAGTTCGCTTGAACAACTCCTGAATGCTCGTCGTATTGGCAATGAAGGTGGCTGACATCTTGAGTTGAGGTGGCGCAATATCGCAGAGCGAAGTGAGCACGTTGTTGGGGATCCATTCGACAAAGCCTGCTGGGTTCTTTTCGCGAAGGTTGTACATTTCGTTTTCGACGTCGCGTGCGTTGACTTTACCACGGAAGATGGCTGCAACTGTGAGATATTTACCGTGACGAGGGTCAATGGCAGCCATGATGTTCTTAGGGTCGTAACCTTGTGCGATGAGTTCAGACGTCTTCAGCGACTGATAGGCTTTGCTTCCCGGTGCTACCAAAGGTGCAAAACCAGTAGTGAAGAAGTGCAATCGAGGGAAAGGTACAAGGTTGACACCCATCTTGCGAAGATCCGAGTTAAGTTGACCGGGGAAACGCAAAGTGGTAGAACATCCGGACATGGCGTAAGAGATGATCGAGTTCAAGTCGGTATATGTTGGGTTCTTTGTACGCAGCGTTCGCTGGCAGATGTCATACAATGCTTCGTTGTCAAGACAGAACGTCATGTCAGAGTTTTCGACCAATTGGTGGAACGACAGTGTCGCGTTGTATGGCTCTACGACCGTGTCGGATACTTTTGGCGAAGGGAGGACGGACCATGTACAAAGCATTCGGTCGGGAAACTCTTCACGAAGCTTGGTGAGGAGGTTGGTACCAAGACCGGAACCAGTACCACCACCGAGGGAGTGTACGAGTTGGAAACCTTGGAGCATGTCGGCCTTCTCGGCTTCCTTGCGTGCGACGTCAAGGACCTGGTCAAGCAATTCGGCGCCTTCCGTGTAGTAACCTTTGGAGAAGTTGTTTCCGGCGCCGGATTCACCATTGATGTAGTTGTCAGGACGGAAGAGTTTGCCTAGCGGACCGGAACGGATTGTGTCCATTGTGCCTGGTTCCAAGTCGACCTGAATCGAACTGTAGTGTCGATACCATAGCAAAGTGAGATTTCGTCAGTAGATGCTTCATCGAGACCAAGTGGAGAATGCTGTTGTGGCACAGCAGGATAAAAGCTTACCGAGGAACGTATTTTCCCTCCTGTCCTGAAGGCTCGAAGAACACACCTACTCGACCCAACTGCTCTGCCTCATTATCACCAACATATCGACCATCTCCATCCAAACCGTGTTCGTTCAAGATCGCCTGCCAGAAACTGGACGAGATCTGGTTACCCGCCTGACCGACGGCGAATGTGATGAGCTCGCGCATTGTCGTATGTTCCTTCCGTTCTCGTCGTAAAAGTGTTAGAAGAAAAAGAAGATGGTAGTAATGCACAAAAAGGTGATCCAAGCGTCTCCGCGAACATTTGCCTCTTTCTCCAACTCCTCGCCCACATCCAACACTCAAATCGACACACCGACACGCTTTATCGCTTCTGCTGAAAACCAAAGTTGCCCGATGATGTGCGGTGCAATCGCGGGAAGGGTCGAGCGCTGCTGCTGCTGCTGCTGCTGCTGTTGATTTGCTCCCGATTTTCTCAAGTTGGAATCTCAAGCAAGAGGAGAAAGATCAACACCGACACGCGTGTCCAATAGGTTCGCTTCTGCGCGTTGTCATGTGTGTGTCTCGCCCGAATCATCACCAAAGCGCAAAAACTTAAATGAAGTAAATTTGTGGTCTTTGTGGGGGATTAACAAGACTTTGACTCGCGCTAAGATTCGTCGAAGAGCTGTCAAAAGTTGCCTGTTGCTGCTCGCGACTTGGCGTTGTTCGACAGACTGACAACACTTTGACAAAGGACAACGAAGCCGAAGCCGAGACGGCAAAGGTCGACACGATGCTGACAAGCTTGAACACGTCATATCACCGAAGCGATCAGATGTGGTCAGGCAGTTCGGGAAAGAAGAATCGATCTCGTCCATACTTGTTCTCTAATGACTCCTTCGTTTCATCGGCTATGTCTTTAAGATAGTCCCAGACCCCTAGGTGGTCTCCTGGCTGAAGATGCACAAGGCCGAGCGGCGTGATCCACGCGCCTCTCCTTGCTTGCAACATCATGATCACCTTTGTCTTCTTTAGTCGCCAGCCGGGTACTCCTCCAAAGTGCTCGCCTATCTCGGCCACTTCGACAGGTTCCCCAACGCGAGCTCGATGTTCTCGGATCTCCTCGGGACTAGGTACACGTTCGAGTCGCTGCAATTCATAGGGCGAGATCATGAAGCAGGTCTCATGATGATGCTTGGTACATTCAACGTAGTAGCGCGAGTCCGGCTTTTGCATGTGTAGGAAGGATCGATGCATGTTGTGAACTGTGGCTGGTTCAATACGAGCGATGTAGTCCTCAGGTAACATCAAGAGGTTCTCAACTTTGTGCGCGAAGTGTTTCGATACGGCATTTTGATTGATCGAATGCAGAATGTCTGGCTCTGGCATCTCTTCTTCTTCGTTCAGAGATGCACTGGCGAGTAGCGAGAAAAGACCGAGGGTCGAGAGGATCGGGATGATTCGAAAGAGCATGGTGAAGTGTGAGATTGAGATGGTCAGATGAGCATGAGTCGAAGACTCGAGAACTGTCGAGGATGACCTTTTATGCTCAGCATGGCGCGCAGTCATGACTATGTCCCCCAGGTACATGACACCCTCACTTGCACTGCTCTGGAGCCTCTTTCATTTTCTCTTCATGATGAGCCGAGTCTTGCATTACTCACTCGACTACGGAAGCTTCTTCGAGTGCCTCCGGCCCGACTTGCCGAGCTTTGTGCGCCAATACGCAAGACGTCACATGGTTCAGCATCGAGAGACGTACAACAATGCGTCGAGTTCATCGACACTTGGCGCTAAGATGGATAGATCGGGTGCGGTACTATTGGAAAATCTGATGAAGGGGCACGGCAATTGAACTTGGCGTTTGCATTCTTCATCATCTGGCTTGCATTGTCGACGGCCTGTTTTTGGTGAGGGACCATGGTGGATCAGCATCAGCGTTCATTGAGAAGGATCAGTGAGACTCGGCTCGTCCTCACAGGGGAGTCACGAATCTTGACGTGGTCAGAGAAACTTGCAATGCAA
Source organism: Pseudozyma sp. M118-08B (assembly GCA_037039655.1). Lineage (NCBI taxonomy): Eukaryota > Fungi > Basidiomycota > Ustilaginomycetes > Ustilaginales > Ustilaginaceae > Pseudozyma > Pseudozyma sp. M118-08B. Next base: position 5,270 of record JAXQGJ010000052.1, on the reverse strand, counting down.
GATGATGGGCGTAATCTTTGAGAACGATGAGATTCAATGGCTGCAGTTTGGGCGTTCACAGAGCATCTGGACGCCAACTTGCTAAAACCGATCAATTCTGGGAAGAGTCGCATCGACTTCATGCACGTCGAACCTCACATTTCCTCTTCGACCCCCTTTGCTTTACAGTCGCAACACATCGTATCCGAACCTCCTGATCAAGCTCTCTTTGTCCCAATGCGCGCTCCCATGAATTCGCCTTGACAAGTCTCTCAACCAAGCACGGTCCAAATCAACTGGAAAATGAGCCTCTCCCACCAATTCTCCCCTCTGACCCGGCGTCAAGCTCAGCATTGCCACTGCACGCTTTGTCTGCCTCGTTCGTGGCGGCTGAAAGCTGTAGGCAGTGAAAGCCATCACCCCATGAGGGTCAATATCGTCGCCGATAAGTGTGAACCCCGTTCCAGGTTGTGCTATGTGATCCGCTACCCGATCTTCGATCCCTATATTATAGCCAAAGATGGGCCGAAAGAAGCCTGGAGGGAGAGAGTAGTACTCTTCGAAGACATTGATCTGCTCAGCTGCCATATCTGTGTCGAAGAGGTGGTCATCGAGGTGGGCGTTGTCGCCTTCGTTCAAGCGAGCGTCCGACTCGGCGGCTCTGCAGGTCGACGAAAGATGTAGGAGGAGATAGACAAATATGAAGACGGATTTAACGAAAAACATGGTGTCAAAGCTTTCTGTGCGAAGCTGAGGAGCAAATGGCGGCTGGCGAATGTTGGGATTGGGAGGGTGCTAGGCAACGAAGGCACGCGAAAGCTGGCTTATATGTACCGCCCTGACTGGACATTTGCAGGAAAGGGAGCCAACATGTCCACTGCTCACCTCAGCTAAGCCTTTCCTTGCCAGATTAGGATATCGGCTTACAGTATCCGAACTTACCGTAACCAACCTCGCTCGAAGTTTTCACAATATGACCATTGCCACTAATGAAGACAACGCCGGGTAGCTGGCTGCTGCGGTCAATGAAGGTGGGCATATTTACCACGCCATGCAGTGTGACTTTGCACTTCCGTCGGCAAATGAGTGTCGTCACAGCGTGTGAAGTGTTGTGACTCTTTCAGTAGTGAGAACTCGGCCGTGTCCGTCTCTCGCCTTCCGTCCTTCCCGGTATCTGGCTGATAGCCACTATTACAAGGACACGATACAGAAACATGCACAGTATGGCCACACCTCCTTGCTCGAGGATGCTCTCTTGTTTCTTTACACAACAGAACGCTTCTATGGCCCATAAGCACTAGCAAAACTTCACGTTCTGGAGGGTGCAAAGGTATTAAAGAATGTAGCAAGGACAGGCACCAAGAGTTGTTGGTATGATACAGTTCAATACATGGTGCAGCGGCTGACGTGGGTATCAGGGACAGACTGACAATATTTGCTTGTCTTGAGGCCACTCACTCGCCGCCAGTAATGCAGCTTCAATGCGGCGCCGCAGGCAACCTCAGCTCGCCAAAGCGTGCTACGAGGTCACGACTTGTCAGATCCGATCTCCTCATCACATAGTCCCAAGCGTCCTCACTCGAGCCCGGGACGTTTCCGTGCCTGAGACCTGTGTGACCATGTGATGAGACCACTCCTCCATCTAAAACGTGTATGAAGACCACACCTTTCTGTTGCCGTCCTCCACCGCCCCTTCTCGCCGTCTGCCATGGTGACAGAAACACCGCTGAATGCCAATGGTCGAGCACTTTGAAGAATCGTGAGTTTTGATCTCGAACGTGATCCAGCACCTGATCCTGGCCAGCCCGGTGGTGAGCAAATGCGGGCGAGAAAAACTCATGAGGAAGGTCAAGTTTGGCTTCAGCGGCCGAAGACAAAGTGTCAAGAGCTTACGTGCTTGAGATTCGGCGATCAGTATCATCCAATGCGCGCATCGTGTTATCGGGGATCTCATCCTCTCGAAGGGTGGCTTTGACTGAGACCATTGGTAGCAGGAGAAGGAAGAGAGGAAGCAGTAGGAATTGTAGGTCAATCATGATCTGATCGGTGCAGAAAGTTTGAAGGATCCAGACATGGTTCCAGGAGACTCGAGATACCCTCACTCGTACTTATGTCTGACGGGCTGAAGTTATCTTCAACGCAACACAATACTGACTATGCTCTTTGAGGGGAAATGAAGGTCTGGATTGTTCAGCGACCCACCAGTTGTATGATGAGCGATGAGGGTAGCACACAACAGCTACGCTCAATCGGTGGGGTGGCTTCTTCGGCTGTCACAGCCACTAGTACAAGGCCCACCAACTAAAGCTCATTGTTGCCCTCACTCACTTTAAATTTTGCTTCTCGCGTGAACAGCTTCAACCCGACTATGTGCCGGCCTGATGCAATGAAGCTAGGCAGTACGGACGGCTCTGGGAAGGAGAAGGAATGTGAGGCTATAATGTGGAAGGCGGGTCACGGCAAAAACGAGACTGTCACCCAGTGTTCCTTTTCTGAGCATGGTGCCAGGGCATATGCAAAAAAAGTCGAAAACCCATGAACGTGAAGGGGTCCCGCACCTCGCTACGTTAAAGAGCGACAAAAGAGGAGATAATTCGTCCGTCTAATGCCGCTCGATGATCGCTTGCAAGCTGGTGAGACCCCATTGAAGATTGTAAGCGTCGTGAAGCTCGTCCACATGAAGCAGCGTCGTATCTCTGAGCCTGGTGTTGTACTTCCAGAGCACGGTGGCAACTCTCAGATTCTGATGCAGGTTCATCCGCTGTCCAAGAGCACTCTGCGGCGTTATCACACTGTAGAAATAGATATCCCGTCCGGGAGGTAGTCTGTTTCTTCGTGACTGCCCCCTTCCGCTTGTGATCTGGTGCACGCCAACAAATGTAGCTCCATAGCTATTGGCCATTTCGAGAGCTCGCAACCTGAAGTCGGGGATGCCAGGATAGACGCGCAGCGTGGGTTCTGGCGTGTAGGAATACCACTGCGTCTGAGCACGATGGAAGATAGGCCGGATGTGATTGTCACGGGCTTGTTGAAGCATGTGAACCTCGATGTCGTCGAGAGGTCTAGCACCGTTGAAGCTCAGACTGGATGAGCGCGACGGTCTGGATCTACTTCCACTGTTGCCAGCCGAGACAGCAAAGAGCATGAGACAGAGGAACAGAGCGCAGAGCTCAAAAGGCCGTCGAGTAAGTAGAGCCATCTTGGGAGAGGAGGTATGCAGTGCTATGGCGGAGCTGAGGCAGTTGGTTTCATCCATTTCGGACGCAGGACATGTACCTTTTGAATCAGTGACGGTACTTGAGAAAACTCGCTCGAGTATCTTCGCTCAGAGCCGCTGCTGTATATCGTACTTGACAGCGTTGTGGATAGCATAGCACAGCCATAGAAGAGCGAGCCAGAGATCGCTTCTGGCTCCAGCCCTCAGTCTAGTGGCAATGACTACGAATTGCCCCTAGCGAGCGTTGCAAAACAAGACTATATGAGGGAGTGGTTGCTTCAACCAAGAGAGCTCGAGTTGCTCGTTACACCGTGCAACTGTTGTTCGACATCGTGTGAACTGTCTGTACAAGCGATTGCTGGGTAGCCCAGGCCAGGCACCCTAATTGCATAGCACAGATTAGCAAGAAAACACTGCAGAAAGCAGACACCGTAAGACGCAATGACGTAGACACTGGCTGATTGTTGCACGCAGTATATGGAAATAAGTTGACAGGCGTACTTTCCACAGAGATATAAGAACCTGTCAGAGCAACAGAGTGAGCTAGCCGTCGGCCGAACCCGGCGAAACAACACCCCCCTTCACCGGGCAGGTATGTGGTGGAAAAGCTTCAACACTGCATCACCAGATCTGTACAGGTGTCGGAACTGGGAGCTTGAAAAGCTGGGGCCAAAGTGCATCATTTCCCAGAAGTCGTGCTGATGTCCTGGAGGGACTTCTCTCGTGACCTCGTATTCGCCGAGTGGACTGATGTGGTGATCATGCCTGCGCATTTTGTAGAAGAAAAGGTGGCGCTCGTATTCGTCTTGTGGATAGAACGCTGGGTCGGGCACGGCAAAAACATGAAAGTGCTGACTTTCAAACAAGTGGAAAAATTTACTTCTGCGATCCTGCAGTACCTTACTGAAAGTGTCGTAGTTGTTTGCGCTTGGTTCGTACCTCTCAAAGCCGTCAAAGAATCCTCGAGGAAGATGATTCTGAGTCTCGATTTGGGCGAGTGCATGGTTGATTGAATCGTCCTGGTTATCTGACATCGCTGATACGGCACCTGAAAGATTGTTGACGTGCTGCTCCATCCGTTCCATGGTACAGCATGTTGAAGTGCAGAACATCAACAGCAGAGCAAGAAAGAAGAGACAATGGTTCATCTTGGACTGATAGTAGCGAGGGGGATCTGTGTTGAGAGAGTTTACAGACAAGGCAGTAGTCGCAAGGTCTGTCCGCATCCTACATCACCCTTTCTCATCCTGAAACCCAAACGCTGGTCTTGAGCCCACTTCTCATTGAGTATCGTGCAGTGTGAGACGACGTTACTGAGCCCGCAAGGTTGAGGACAACAGCCTAATGCGCCCACTCTTGCTGCAAATGGCGCCGAATGACGAGCAGAATTAGGAGCGCTGCTTGTCACCTCCAAATCGATCGATTAACGTATCCTGCTTTCAGTCTCAATGTCGTCACGCGCTGGGGATCATGCTATCAATATGTCAGTCTTGGAGTCCCTGATTGGCATAGTGTAAAGGCTTTGGGATGTATAAAGGCTGGACTGACGACAAGAGGTCGAAAGAAAACGGCAGAGAGACTGGCCGAAGAGGTAGACATAGAATGGCGATTCTTCCCGATTCAGAGCCAAACTATCGGTGCATATACTCCGAGAATCTCAGAGAGCCAGATCCGAGTTGCGGCAGCTCGTCTGGATTGAAGGAAGGGCTGCTGATGACCCTGTTCCAGTACTGGAGAGATTCGTTGTCGATTGGCATTGACCCAACGGGACTGATTCGATTGTCACGGTGATGTTTGACGAAGTGCAGAAGCTTTATTTATCCAGCTCGTTGGGGAATGTGTTCAGGCACAGCGTAATACGCATAGCCATGATGATCGTTCCTAAGGACTTGATAAAACCTGACGTTGCCCTTGGTGAGTGCATCCTTCATCTCCGAGAATGGGTTGAGCACCGGGTCGTATTCCGACAGACGGTGATAAAGAAACTTATCAGGCAAACTATTTTCAAAATCTTGATAAACATATCCAACTTTTGAAGATAATTTTGCTACATTGCTTTTAGATGTATCAATAT
>JAXQGJ010000519.1:0-13641 GCA_037039655.1 Pseudozyma sp. M118-08B | reverse complement strand
AAGCTTTGTTAATATAACTCCACTTAAATCTAAATCATTGTTAAAGTTTTCTGCCACATTAACTGCATCTTGACCTGCTCGAGTCGGATCGTCGCATGGCTCAGTCTGCTCTCGACAGTCCACCTCGCACACCTCGCACGCTCAACTGGACGGATTCCTCCAGTCGTCGCAGGTCCATGCAGATCCAGCAACAACAACAGCAGCAGCTTCAGCAACACCTGCACTCGCCTCAGTCAAGCACGCATCAGTCGGCATCGCGTGGCTCCTGGAGCTCCTTTGGCTCGTACGCTACCCTTTCGACGTCGTCCGATGAGGCGCAAAGTCCTACTGCCGAGCTGCAGCAGAAGGACATCACCCGATCTTTGGTCGTCAACAAGGCCAAGTTGAAGCGAACCGAGCTGCTCGCTGATGCTGGCACCTTGGATGCTGTGCCTGAGCAGCCATTTCAGCAGCAGCCGCAGGAGGTCGAAGGATCGGTGTTCGACATGGCCACGGTCCGACAGAGCAAGTCGGTCAGGCCATCTGCTAGCACCACCTTCTCCATCGAGACCTTGTATGCTTCGCCATCTCCTGCAGCTGCTTCGAGTGCAGTGACACCACTGTCGCCTCGCTCCGATCAGGCTTCGCGTGCCGCTTCGGTAGGTGAGAGGTCGGACACCACCGCCTTGCCTCTCAACCGCAAGCGCTTCTCGGTGCAGACCGAGAGTGCCGCCAGCACGTCTCTTCCTAGCTACTCTTACGATGCTCCTGGCTACCAGGCCATGCCCGCCGAGTCGCAAGATGAAAAGACGCCTCGTGGAAAGGACGCAGAGACATTGCAATCGAGTGACTTGCCAGGGTATGACAGCGCTGCATCTTCACCTGGCGGTCTCGTCGATGCCAAGAAGGCCAGCGAGGCGCCCACCTTGCTCGAACGACGTCGTGCCAAGTTGGCCGCTCAGCACAGCGCCTACGCTGCTCGCACTCCCGAGGATCTCGCCATGGTGCAGAGCTCCATCGATCATTTGTCGACCGTCATGCCTCAGCTCAGCAACCAGCGAGCTCTTTCTCCCGAGCAGCAGCGTGAGGCACAGTTGCAGCACATGATCGAGCGCTTAAACCAGTCGAATGCGCAGCGTCTCAACGATCAGCGCAGCAATCCACCCAGCTTCAAGCCTTCGCGCCCAGCACCTTCGCCTCGCCTCGAGCTGCAGGCATCTGCTGTGCCTGCCAAGGTCACTGAGGTTCGCGAGATGTCGAGCCCCGCAGCCATGCAGGTGGCACGCAAGTTGAGCGTCGCTGAGAGCGAAGCACAAGAGATGCCTGCTACGCCCACGACGCCTGTCTCTGTTCACAGCACCCAGAGCGGAACCACTTCATCTCGTCGCGCTTCGTTGCTGCCTGGTGGCTTTGCACGCAAGCTATCGCTTGCTAGCATTGGCAACGCTATTCGTCGTGCTTCCATCTACGATACGACCAAGGTTAAGCCAAAGGACGCCCTTGAGCAGCAATTGCAGCAGCAGACTGCGAACAGTTCGAATCCCCCCTCGCGCAACAACAGCACAGTTCGACGCCGAGCTGCAACGGCACATGACTCGCGCACCAAGTACGACATTGCAGGCGACCTCGCTACGCTTTTCAACGACGGCAAGCCACGTAAAAACAGTGCCGACGCGTTGAACGATCTGAAAAATTCGCGCAGACAGTCCGGGTTCCGAGCTATTGATTTTGCCGATGATACGCCGCGGGGTCGCGATGCTAGTCTCAATCCGCGCGCCAGCTGCGAGATGGAAGACGATAGCATGCTCGACGACTACAGCTTCGCATCGATCGACACGAGCAACACCAATCATCGCTTGTCGTTCATCCCTGACTCGCCAAAGAGTCCCGTCAGTTGGACCAGCAGTGCCGTTTCGTCCCGAAGAAGTTCGCAGTTGTTGTCTTCGAATCCAGCGACTCCGACGTGGCCCAAGTCGCCTTTGACGCCGGTATCGCCTGTTGCGCCCAAGAGACAGCAGCACGGTAGCAATTACAACAAGACAGTGGTCACGTTCGCGGCGGATACGCTTCAAGCTCCGCCCAAAGGAAGATCGAGGGCGGCCTCGATCAACGCCCATTTGAGGGAGACATCGAATCCTTCGCCGTCGCCTCTTCGTCCTCGTAAGTTTCTTCTATCCCATTTTGACCCTGATGATCCTTCGCTCTGTTCCGTGATCTCTGCTGCTGTACCTGCTCGTAATCGTGTCTGTGTTGATTCTCCTGCAAGAGGTAGCAACGACATTGTTTGCTATTCTGTCTCTGTTCCTACCGTCACCCTTGCCTCTGCCGCTGCCGCTGCTGCTGCGTACACCGCCGCTGACACCAAGCCTACCACCACCTCTGCTGCCACTTCTTTCGCCCATTCTCAGTCTAAACCGCAAATGTTGGAGCTGGACTTCTTTGCCGAAGCGCAACACGCGTTGGGATCCATCTCGGTCTTATTCTGGTCCTCGACCTCTTCCTCTCTTGGCAGCCAACAAGGAGAAGGGAAGGAGGATACGCAAACAGTGAAGTTGGAGTATCAACTCGTTCAAGAAGATGATGTACAGTCACGGGAAAGCAGATGGTTGCATATCAAATCGATCCATAGCGATTCAATCAAGCTTGCTAGTGCTCGAGCATGTGTGCGTGAAAGAAGCGATGTTCGTGGCAGTGGCAGTGGCAGCGGCAGCAGTGAGGAAGCAGAGCGGACGCAGAGCAGAGATCACGTGAGCAGCAGCGGGTTCATCAGCGGCGAAGGAGGTTTGAGAATCAGACTCCCTGCTGCTGCAACGTATCCTCAATCTGGAACTCTTACCCTTACCCTCGCTCCTCGAGGTAGCGTCGGTGCGGTCTGCCGCCTCAAACTCAACCTTACAGACACCGAACGTCGAGCAGGGGCAGAAGAATCACGCGCGGAAGGAATGGTAGAGTTCCCACTCTCCGCCGCTTCCCTTTCCTCCTCTTCCTCCGCGGTGGAAGGGTTTACATGCAACGTTTGTACGAACAACGACAGAGGGAGCTTCACAACGAAAGCGAAAGGGGAAGGGGAAAAAGTGGAATGGAAAGACCTCCCCTCAGAGGGATGGGAAGAATTGGTCGACGCTTGGATGTGTCATGGTGATCAAGAGTTGAATAAGAATTTAACCGAAACGGCAGTTAGGATGAGTAGCAGGGTTCATGGCGAAAGATCGATTGAGCGGAATCAAGGAGGGGAGGCTGAAGGGGGGAGGACGGTTTGGGTGGGGGACACGTATTTTCTCCTACCGAAGTGTATGTTGAATGATGGTTGTGTGGTGTTTGAGGTGCAAGCGGGAGGTCAACAGGTAAGTTCGTCGCTCTTGTAAAGGCTAAAGTTCCCTCTTCTGAATCGTGGTGGTTCGGACCGGATAGAAAGTCGACTCATCCCGCAACGAATCTCGTTAAGAGACAAAGTGCGTTCAGTGGAGAGTTTTTCGACTGATACACCGTTTGTCCTAGATCAAAGTGTCCCCTCTCTCTTTCTCTTTTCATTCTTTTTTCTCTTTTCGCTTCCTTTTGCTCCTCCTCTTGTTTTTTCTATTGGCTGCAGTTCCTGCTTTGACAGCGGATTTGTCACTACGCGTCGAACCGCCATCCATTCTCACAAAGGAATTGTGTTCGGTTCATCGCTGAACGTCGAACCATGCTGCCAGATCGGAAGAACGCATAGAAGAGATGGGTGGATCAAGGAGGAAGGGAAAGGAACAAGGATACCAGGGAGAGAGAGGGAAGGAGGACAAAATGTGGGTCGGTAACGAACAGAACACCTGCAAACTGCAAAGGTTCATGGTTTTTGCATCTACCCGGCTTCCACGAACATTCATCTTCGCCCCTTCTCCGCTTCCTATTTCTTTCCTTGATTCTTCCTTTCACAGACGGAGAGAGTGTTGTACTGACATGGATAATCTGATCTCGCTATTCACAGGTTGTGCGTTGCGCATCATGTCGCACTGTCCTCGGCGAGGTTTCTTCAGCACCTGCTGCGGAGGCGAGCGGCGATAGCGGTGGTAGTGGTGGTGGCCACACTGTCAAGTTGTCCAAGTACCTCCTTCGGCCGGTCTACGGCAACGAAACCGTGGAGAGGAAGGACGACATTTGGATAGGCACCCTCCTAGCAACGCTCCAATATGCAGCTGCATCTCACGGCGCACGACGATTTCTCCTCACTCCCTCTTCTTCCCTCAAAGACGCAGCCGGGATAGAGACATGGTTGTTCTCAAGAGCGCGCTTCACCACTTCCCTCCCCCTCTTCTCTTCCTCTTCCACCGCCGCAGACAAAGAAGCGGTTTGGAAGGGGTACAGATTGTTCTTTCGCCCCCCATCCTCTCTTCCCTCTAGCGAAAGTGGGGATGGTGAAGGATTGGAGACGGTAGAGCTGCCAGCACCGGTCTACGATTGGACGGTGGCAGCGCTGGAAAAGTGCAACGAGGCCTTGCCGAAAGAGTTGCAGATGGTTTTGCCGGGTTGGAACGCAGCATATCTGGCCACGAGAGTCGCAGAAGAAGAGGGATAAAAGGAGGTTGCAAATGGGTTGCTTCGCGTGGGAGGCTCAGCATGTTGCTTCCCTTTGTCGCCCCAAAGGGACCTCACTCGGTGTTCCGCAGACGCCTACACACATCTTCTATATCGCGTCATGCATCCAATCATGATCGTCGATATATCTCTATACCTCTAGACAAGAATCTGTGATATATCAAAATGAATGACCATTAGTGCAATCGACGATACACTGGTGAAGCTGGTATCTGGCGAAAGAAATGAAGAAGAGGATCGATTTCTTGTTGACAGCCGGATTAGGGCTTGCATATTTCGAGCGCAACTTGAAAGGCGGCGCCCGTCAAGACTTTAGGAGGCTGAGAACGATGCAGAGAAAGAGCAACGGGCGCTGTGCAGCTGGAATGGGCGAAAGCTTCCCGTCTAGCTGTTTTCTGCTTCTGCCTCTTTGCTGCCTGTTCAAGAAAGACAGGTTCAATTTCAGAGAAAAGGAAAGAAAAGAAGGAAAAGGTGTCAATTTACCCGAAATCTGGCAGAGAAGAAAAGGAAAAAAAAAAAAAAAGAAAGCTCGCTTGGCTGGAATATTTGACTTTACGCGTGTTGCGTGTGCGTGTCGGCCTGTGTGCGTTGCGTGTGCGTTGTGCGTGTGTGTGGGTTTCAGCCGAATGCAGTTGAGAAAGAAAGGGAAGCGCGCGCCGAGTCGCCAGCGAGACCAACAGACAGACAAGCAGACGTGGGCAAAGCGAAAGCCAAATGTGAGTGTCTGTGAGTGTGCGCTGAGACCACCCGACCAAAGCCAAATTCGAGCGCGAACCCTGAAGTTGCTCTCTCTCACACACACGGACCTCGAACCTCGACAAGCTGCAACTGCAACTGCTAGATGCAGATCGACAAGGCAGCTTTCATTCGGCATCACTACCAACATCGATCCTAACATCATCATCAACACCATTATTGACAGTCCAGCAAGTGATTGGTCATCCCGGCTTGCGCTTCATTTTCATCTCACCTTAATAGCATCCGATCTTCGGCTCTTCACGACTACGACGATAGGCCGCATCTCTGGACGAAAGCTCGAACGGTTAATCTGGTAGCTGCTGTCGATCAATACCTCCCAACTGTCCCAGACCTCATCCTGGCTTGACTAACATCGACTCAGCCTTTGACTCAATACGCATAGCAGCACTGGCCCTTCATGGCTGCGTGAATCACGAGCTCAGCAGACCCACCTGCGCTCCCTTATCGATTTAGTATCGGCATCCTCCGACATCTTTGGTTCCATAGCGACAAGTCAAAGCTCCGCGCATCTGTAGCTTGGATTCAGCCATGGACTCGATCTTTGGTCGCAAAAAGCGTTCGCGCCAATTCAACTCGGAAGCAGCCGACAAAGCCATCCCTTACGAACGCACCGTCAGTGGTCGCACTCCCGTCCCCGTCGATAGCGTCCTTGGCGCCTCAACCATCGCAGCCAATTCCAACTACAGCCCCACTAGCTCAAAGCTCTCCATTGGCAACCCTTCAGGAAACCCCTCTCTCGGCTCAGGTATTCAGCGTTCCAGCGCCTATTCGGATGTCAACCATCACTACGACCTGCCCAGATCACGGCTAGGTAACGCATCAGGGGAAGACTTTGCACCGTATCCGTCGACGTCGTCCATCATCTCGCATTCCAATGGGTCCACCATCTCGTCAAGTGGGAGGGGCGGTGATGCGGGAGGTTTGAGCTCGCATCGTAGAAACCCATCGGGTGCGTCTTCTTCTCGGTATGGAGTAAGCACCTATGATTCGATGCATTCCAGCTCATCTTCGTATGCGCCCAACGGTCAACGGTCATCACGATATACTTCCAACACAAGTGCGGGTGCGCTTGGAAACGACGGCAGCAGTATCCGTTACAACGGTGGCAGCGGCGGAATGCCACATGATGTGCTTTCGCGCATGTCGGTTGCTTCTACAGCTACAGGCAGCTATCCTCATCATGACGACCATCGAAATGGACCCAGCGCCAGCACCAGCCATTCCAGCATCAGTCGAGATTCTTATCACAACCCCAATCTCCAACATCAGCAACTACAGTCCTCAGCACAAAGCGGCAAAGCGCCTGATTTCGTCCTTCAACGACCTCCAGATGCCGACGTCGAACGCCTCTTTGCTGAGCTCATGGACAAGCGCGACTTTCTCAACGTACCCGGAGGCAATCTGTCGGACGAGCTCAAAGAGACAGCTCGACGAAACATGCTCGGGTTCAGTGTCGACAAGAAGTGGACACTTGTCTACAACGACAAGCTCACCGAGTGGCACGCCGAGAAGGAACGCGATCGCAATCGTCGTCAGCATGCAGGTCAGGCAGGACCAACGGGAGCAGGTTCGAGCATGGTCATCATGCGCAATTCGCCCGAATGGTTCATCAAGAAGTTCATGGACGGTACAGTGACCACGAAACATATCGAGTCATTGGCCGTTACGTTACGAACGTGCGCCATTGGATGGATTCAGAGCTTTGTCGAAGCCAAGGGAACGCCAGTGCTGGCCAGCTTCTTGAGCGGCTTGCATGCCAAGGGCATCAAGAACGACAACGACCTTGCGCTCGAATACGAGGTTCTCAAAGCGTTCAGGTCGCTTTTTAACTCCAAGCCAGGTGCCAACGATGCACTGGCTCAACCCAAGTGCATCAGCGGCATCACGCATTCCATGATCTCACTTCAGCTAACGACACGCAAGCAAGCCGCCGATATCTTGCTCTTCCTGTGTCATTGGGACAAGCCTACAGGTCACAGGCTCGTTCTCAAGGCCTTCGACGACTTGAAGACCAGTCAAGGCGATCACGGCCGTTTCGATGCATGGTTCCGCATTCTTGAACAGACCATCGATGGTCGAGGCAAGATGGGTTCCATGGTCGGCGCTTCCGATGAGGTCAAGAAGCTAAGCGTCGTTGGTCCGCACGAATCCTCGCTCAACGAATACGCCATCAACAACATGTTCCTCATCAACGCCATCCTCAACTCGGACATCGTCCCCGAGTTCGAGGTGCGTGTTCATTTGCGCAATCAGATGGAGGCAAGCGGATTGCAGCGCATTCTCATCAAGATGCGTGCATTCAAAAATCCGGATCTGGATGTGCAGATCGGTGTCTTCGAGAAAGGATCCGAGAACGATCACGAGGACGTAGTAGAGACGTTCAACAAGGAGGTGCTGACGGATCTGAGCGACCCCGTCGACGTATTCCGCGCGATTGTAGGCAAGGTTGAAGGTTCGCGTGCGTACGACTTCTTCCTTTCCGCGTTGCAACACTTGCTCTTGATCCGAAGGGATGGAGATGATCTGGTGCACTACTATCAGCTGATCGATTCAATGGTCACGTCCGTTGTGATGGACCGCAAAGGCGCTGTTGAAGGCAACGATCTTTCGTCGCTGCTTGGCGTATCGGTCAACAATGTGCTCTCGCGTTTTGCGGATCAAGACCATATCAATTCGATGCAGTCCGAGTTGTCCAAAGCCAAGGCCAAAGCTGCTGCTCTTGAGCAGGAGAAGCTCGCTCTTGAGGCGAAACTCAAGGCTGGATCCGATGGGCTCATCGGAAAACTTCAAGAGCAGATCGAGAAGCTCGAAGATGATCTTTCGCTCGCGCGAGGCAATGCAGGTGCAGCCAGAGACGACATGGACGAGATGGAGAAAGCCTACATCGACCGAGTGGTTGCGCTCGAGATCCAGATTCGAGAGCTATACGATATGCTTAGGGAGGCACAGATGGATGTGAGTGATGTGGCTGCACCAGGTAAAGGGCAGTTGGATAGGAAGCAGCTGGTGGATACGTTGGAGAAGCAGCTCGAACGAAACAAGACCATTCGTAAGCTCGAGGCCAATGCTAGGAAGAAGAGCGGCAAAGGGGTCGAGATACCGCCGTTGCCAGGTATGCCGAGCGAGGAAGATCGCAAGCGGATCTCAGCTTCGGTGCGTCGTCAGTCGACCCTTACACGTGATACTACAGAGGGCATCAACGAGGACGATGAAGGCGAGGACGACGCAGACGACATTGAAGGGCACGACGATGAACCACTTGACCCTGAAGCGGCGAAATGGAAGATCCAAGCCACTTTGGCAGCTGGTATGGCGCAGAACACCGATCTGGCATCTCGTATGGTCGATGCACGCGAATCTCGACGTCGCAAGGCACAGGCTCCAACACCCAAGGGAGAGAACAAACGCACTTCACATCCAGCTGTTCGCACTTTGCTGGACGAGATCCGACGTCAGCGCGAGGATGAGTCGGATTCCGACGACGAGGTATTGGCAGGTAGAGGCAAGAAGAAGCCCGTGCTTGCCAGTGTGAATGAAGGGCAGGCGGATATACTTCCTGCGCCGCCAGCACCACCTGCTCCTCTCGCAACTGCAGATGCAGCGGCAGGTATGGCGCCACCTCCACCACCTCCACCTCCGCCGCCCCCTCCTCCGCCGATGCTTCCGTCGGTGGCGGCAGGAGTGCCAGCCAGCCAAAAAGCGTTATTGGACGCAGCAGCGATGCCGCCTCCGCCTCCTCCGCCGCCTCCTCCCGCGCCAGGGATGCTGCCTGGCTTCTCGCAAGTCACCGCCGACATGCGATCTGCTTTCTCCACACCGGACTCGTCTCGACCTGGATCCATGCTCGCCTCCAATATGGGCACACCTGCTCCACCTGCACCACCACCGCCTGGCTCCATTACTGAGTCGCCCATGCAAGACGGTCTGCACCGCAACTCGATGTTCAACGTCCGCGCTTCGTACCTTCCAGCTAACCTCGGTCCTGCAGGGCCGATCGCTGCCCCTCCCGCTCCCGGCGCAGCAGGTCTCTTTGCCAACCATGCTCTCAGCCGCAAAGACGTGTTGGCAATGGCACGCAGCAAGATGAAGCAGCTCCAATGGGACAAGCTTTCGCCTCAACACGCTGCCGAGACCATCTTTGGTCAGCATGAGTTGACGGCCGACGAAGAACAGCTCGTCAAACAGCTCCAGCAAGAAGGATTGTTCGATGAGATGGAAGAGGACTTCAAAGCCAAGCAGCCGGTCAAAAAGTCGGCGGCAACAGCCAAGAAGGACAAGATCGAGCTCAAGACGCATTTGAGTCTGCAAACACGCCAAGGCATCGAGATGGTGCTGAAACGAGTCAAGTCGAGCTTGACCGAAAGCAAGCAGGCGAGTCCCGAAGAAGTGGCGCATCACATCATCAATTGCAACGAGGCGGTGCTCGACCAGTCTTTCCTTACAGAGCTGTTGCGACACTACCCCGAGTCGGAAACCAAGGGTCAGTTGGGAGAGTACAGGAATGCTTCTGATGAGGAACTGCGTCTGTTGCATCCAGCCGATCGACTGGTTGTGCTGTTGATGACGGTTCCACATCTCAAGGAGAAGGTCAAGGGTCTATTGTACATGACCAAGTACAAGGAGACGTTCGATCTGATCAAGTCGGGCACGGTCAAGGTTCGAGATGCTTCGGAAGGATTAATGAAGGCGAAGGCGTTTGCGCGATTGTTGAGCTTAATTCTGATGATGGGCAACTATCTCAACTCCACTGGTGTACAGGGTGGAGCATTCGGTTTCAAGATCACTTCGATCAACAAGCTCGTCGACACCAAAGCTTCCGATGGAACGACGCTGCTGCACTTTATCGAGAGGACCATCTCGAAATGCTTCCCCGAAGTCGAATCGTTCATGGAGGAGCTCGAGTTGCCAGCAGAGGCATGTCGTGTTGAACTCTGGGACCTCCGACGAGATCTTGCCGAACTCAAGTCGGGTAGCTTCCAGCATCGGAAAGAGCTCGATCGATTGCTCGACGAGAGCGAACAGAACTTGGAAGATCCGTACGTCAAGATCATGCTTCCTTTCCTCAATGATGCCGCATCGGAGTTGCAACGTCTCAACGACCAGGTCCAGTTTACGGAACGGGTGTACAACGAAGCGTTGAAGTACTTTGGTGAAGGACCTGATCCGAAGAAGCGTGGATTGGGACAGCTGGCCAACCAAGTGATGCGCACGGAAGACTTTTTCGGTATCTTCAAAGAGTTCCTGGCGGCGTATAAGAAGGTGAAGGTAGACAATGTACGGATTGGAGAGCAGAGGGCATTGGAGGCCAAGAGAAGAGCGGCAGCGGAAGAGAGGGAGAAGGAGAGACAGGAGGCGCTGGCGAGGAAGGAAGCGGGTGTAGACGATAGTGCTGTCCTCGAAACCTTGCTGGGTTCGTTGAGGAGCGGCGGAGGTGGACCGAACAAGCAGAGGAGGAAAGCGAGGGAGAGACGGCAAACGAATGCAGCTGCTGGTGCTCAAGGTGGGGCGGGTGGTGGAAGCAGGATCAGTGGCGTCAGGGAAGAAGATGGGAACGGCGGATCGGAAGATTCGACCGTGGTGGGAGGCGTGCAGGGAAGCCCGTCGGATGTGGCAGCGGCCATGCTGGCCAAGTTGCAAGGTGGAGAAGATGGGACGAGCGAAGGTGCAGGAGGACCAAGTGCGAGTGCGTTTCGAACAACGAGAAGACGCGATCGAAGGAGTGGAAGAGATGCACCTGCTCCTCCGCTTCTTACTTCTTCCTCTGCAAATGCCAACACTGCGGCAGCAGCGGCGGTGGAGGAAGAACACACCTCACCAACGCCATCCCACACGACGAAATCTTCTCCTGCACTGTCGCAACAAGCTTCGGCTCCATCGACAACGACGCATACACCCTCGGCATCCATGTCCGTTTCGTCGTCCGGAATGCGTTTCCCCGGCGACACGACGTCCACCACCGTTATGGGGGGAGGGGATTCGACTCTCGTTCCTTCGTCTTCTTCGCGTAACAACGTTGCCCATGTGTCTGCGTCCGTTCTCACATCCGAACATGGCGTTGGTCGCGAAGCACAACACCCTGAAGAGGCAGAAGACGACGAGGAAGAGGAGGAAGAAGACGAAGAGGGAGAATTCAAAGACGCTCTCAATGCGCCACCCAAGTCCGCTTCTCGCCGATCGGACGTTCATGAAACCGCTCACGCCGCTACCGACAGCAGTAGCGCCGGCGGAGGAGGAGGCAACGGCAACGGCAACAGCTCCGACCTGGAATGGTTCGACCCTGACCTATCTGGCTTCTCGGCAGCCGGTCAGAGTGCAAAGTCTCATCATGAGGCCTAGTCACCCTTTCAAAAGCCTTCCCTACTTCTTCCTTATTTATTTTTCTTCCTCATAATGGCGATGCTGCTGTAATTCTATACTTTTGTACTGTTGCTGCTCTGTGTGTGTGCGTTTGTGTGTGAGAGAGTGTAGCTGAGACGGCCGATGGAATGGGCCAAGGATGAGCGACAGTTTCTGCAGCCGGGTTGAGGGTTGCGCTTTGTGGAGGGAGGAAGCTGGCGTTGCCGAGTTCCGAGCTAAAATTTCCTTGGAAGCTGAGACAAGCGAGCGAAGCTTTCAATTTGGACCCTCTTTCTCTCTTACCCTCACTTAAAGACCATCTTTCCAAACTTCACTTCCGCTGTCTTCCGACGTATTTGCGGCGGATCGCTTTCGACACAACAATAGCAACGGGCTGGAATGCGCTGTATTTCGTCCAGTAGCGCGATAGCTGCTAGGCTGGCAGTCAGGAACAATGGCAAATCTCAAAGTCACAATGCGTTGATACGATTGGGTACGAAGAGGAAGGATGACTCGGCGTTGCGAAGCAGCACGGGCTCGACGAGTCTGGTGAACGATGTCAAAGGGAAAGGCAGACAGTGCTGTCAGGAAGTCGGATTGGGTGAGAGGAGCACGCCGCAGATGAGGTCGATGTGGTTGAAGAGGCCAGCTTCGAGACACGCCACTACCCTTTTTGCTGCATCTTTGGGGTCGTTTGCTTCGAGCTCGTCCACTTCAGCGGTCAGAGATGGAAATGCATTCCATACGACTTCATATGCCCGCGACAATGGCGTATCAGGCTCTTCAACGTCGTCGTCGATCAAAAGAAATCCTTCCGCCCCCCCACCAGCAACTCCTTTACCGCCCTACCCCGCCCCCACACCGCCCTCTTCCAGCGCACACAACACCTTTGCAGGATTAGGAACCACCCAACTTTCACCAGACATCATGCTACGCTGCACGATCTTCGACTCCACCGGTTCGGCCACTTCGACTTCTGGCGTCTTCAAAAAGTCGCGCCTATGCTCCGAACACATGTTGGAACCTCGAGATCTACGTAAGATCGATTCGAGGGTGCCTAATTTGGTTCCTACGATTTTGGCTAGGAGGGGAGGGATATTGGTGAATATCTTGCATATCAGGGCGATGATTAAGAAGGATAAAGTACTGCTTTTTGATAGTTATGGGAGTACAGATAGCCAGTTACATTCGGCATTCGTGTATAATTTGCAACATAACTTGCGGCCTACGCCGTCACCCAGCAGCGTCAGTGGGAATGGCGAAAAAGCAGGAGGCGGAGGTGGGGGGTTGGCGTACGAATTCCGAGCGCTCGAAAGCATCCTCGTTAGCGTCCTCGATGCGCTACGAATCGAACTCGGCGTAGTAAGGGCTTGGACGAGGGACGTATTGGAAGGCCTCGATGATGATGTGGATCGGGAGAAATTACGAACGTTGTTGCAGGTGTCGAGAAAGCTCAACGCGTTTTTGAGCCGAGCCAAAGCAGTCAAGGGGGCAGTGGTGGAAGTGTTGGAGAACGATGAGGATATGGCGTTGATGTATCTTTCTTCTCCCCTTTCCGCCTCCTCCGCCTCCTCTTCCGCTTCTTCTTCGAATGCTGCAGTAGGGGGGAACAACAGCCCAAGTTCTGAAGTGGAAGAGTTGGAATTACTCCTCGAATCGTTCGACAAGCAAGTGGAAGAAGTTGTGGCTGAAACCACCCAGCTCCACTCGGACATTAACAACACGCAAGAAGTCGTAGAGCTTATCCTTGATAACAACAGGAACAAGCTCCTTGCGCTCGACTTGAAGACGAGCATCGTTACAATGGGTGTCAGCGTCGGTACGCTGTGGGCCGGGTTGTTCGGGATGAACTTGAAGAGTGGGATGGAGGAAGGGAATTGGGCGTTTTTGGGGGTGAGTGGGGTGGCGTTGGTGGCGGTGGTAGGGGTGGCTGGGGTGGGGTTGAGGAGGTTGGAGCGGTTGAGGAGGGTTGGGTTGGGGCAAAAGGGCAAGGGA
>JAXQGJ010000518.1:0-13712 GCA_037039655.1 Pseudozyma sp. M118-08B | reverse complement strand
CCTTAAAAAAGCATGGATTCAATTCTGTTGAAGAAGCAATAAATGAAGAATTGTCTATAGGGCAAGTTAAATATGAGGCTCTTTACGCCAAGGGACCTGCCGCTATCTCGTCGAGTCGTCCTAAGCTTTAGAAGATCCGCACCGGAGAACAGGAATCAGCATTGGAAAGTTGTGGATATGTATTACATCTTTCGTCGGAATGGAAAGTCGTTCGATCCAGACTCTGCGTGAGTGTGTGAGCTTTAGACTGCAAGATGAGACAAGTCGGATTCAAGAGCGATAGCCCCAAACTTTTGAGAATGTACTGATTGCAATGACCACCACTTCCAGACGCCTTTCTCAACGAGGAAATTCGTGGCCTGAATTTCGGGCAGCTTTTCTTCCCTCACCTTATTCTTCGATAAATTTAAATTTAGGGCAACGTCAAAATTCATCAGTCGCAGTCACCATCTCAACGGCTACCGACTTGCTAGATGCGGGCATCTCTTACGGAAGTAACTCAGCACTCAGACCATGTGCGTGGGGCTCCTGCCTGTTTAGGTCCTCACAATTCCAACACACACAAAGCAACACTTGGTCTCGCCAAGTGTACAGCAGCCCACTTGCAAAAAATCATACGATTAACAAGCACATAGAAAATTGAAGTGTGGGCCACAACATGCGATTTAAGAGTACATCTTTTTAGTGTCCACCAGCGTACTGTCCCTGCTGCGGCGGGGGATGTTGATAATGCGTAGCAGCGTACTGGGGTGGGTATTGCATGCCTTGCTGACGTTGAGCGTACTCTGGTGCTGCTGGAGCATGTCTTCCGCCTGATGCAGCAGGGTAGCCCTCATGTGGGCTTTGCGACTGCTGGTGTTGCGGAGGGTAGTAAGGTTGACGATAGTCCGCATATCCCTGTTGCTGCTGCTGCTGATATTGATGATGTTGTGGCTGCTGAGGATGATGACGGTACTGTCCCTGGTAAGCGGGATGCGAACCCTGCGGCGCCATATGATGGTAAGGTGGTCTGTAATCTGGCAAAGGCATGCTTTCCACCATGTGTTGTGGCTGATGCGAGAGAGGTTTGCTGTACGTTGGCAAAGGCGGCGTGCGGTCAGTGTACCCTGCTGGTGGTGCGGAGAGGTAACCGTACTGCGAGCTGGAAGATGCCGACGAGCCTGAAGATGACATGAGCGGTTGCGCCGGAGATGAAGATGCGGGGCCCGAGCTGCGGGACTGTGGCGCATCAGCCGCAGAGTGTTGCTGTGCATAGGGATGTTGCTGGTAGGGAGGGTAGGCAGAAGGTGCACCGTATTCCGGTCGATTGTGAGCATAGCTGGGCGAGGCAGCCGAAACACTAGACTGAGCGTAGCGAGACCCCATTGAATGTCTGTCTATCTCGGCTCCGTACTCTCTAGCAGCATACGGCATCGGTTGACCATGACTGTGGAGGTTATTGTACTGGCCTGCCTCTCCGTTCGAAGGGTAAGGCTGATTGCGGTGCATCTGTCCGTATTCGGGACACGGGTATTGCTGGCGCTGCTGGTGCTGATGCTGAGGATGCTGCGGGAATGCAGGATGATGACCTGGGTGATGTTGCGGCTGCGGCTGCTGCGGCTGCGAGGAAGGAGGCTGGGCGGCATAGGTGGCCCTTGGACCGCGCTTCGGAGGCAATGCTTGCTGCTGTTGCTGCGCCATCTGGTGCGGAGGCATGATCTGCCATTGTGCTTCGTTCGGCGGTAATGATTGCACATGAAGCGGCGGAGTGACAGTGTCGGCATTTGCAGACGCAGCGACCTCTTGCGCCTGCTTCTTCTTTGGCTGACGCTTGGGCTTAGGCTCACTTGTTCTGGCAGCCTTCTTGCCCTTCTTGCCGGCGGCTGGAGTAACGATTGGTGGCTCAACAACTGACGAAGGCTCTTCTGGCCTCGCAGCTAGAACAGCAGATGCCTCGGGCTTGGCACGAGCGGTGCGAGTCCTCTTTGGTGCTGTCGCTGGTACAGCTGCTTCTGCAAGAGCAGTCATCGCCTCCGCAGCCTCTTCGCTGGCAGCCTTGGCATTGGCGGTCGCCTTCTCGCTTGCTTTTCTCCTGCGCTTGGCCGGTGGTGCGCCTTCAGATCCATTCATGGCTGCGGGCGCCTCTTTATCCGCCACCGAATCAGCCTGCGGCTCCTCCTTGACAGGCAAACCTTCGCTGGGTAGATCGAGAAGAATCTGCTGGAATTTGACAGTGCTGGGTCGTCCTTCATCCTCGATCACAATCTCGTCCTCTTCATCGTTAATCTCGACCATGAGAGCCTCGAACATGCCTCCCGAAGTCTTGACCTTGACCATGGATGGCACAGGTAGAGCATAGATGCGTTCGCGGAGAGCTTCGGCCTTGCGTGCTTCTTCTGCTTCTCGGAAAAGCGGGTTGTGGGTACGACAAAGTACTACCAGGCGCTCGCCGTCACCCATATCGTTGCCCGCTGCTTGGCTCGTGGCAGCAGCGCTTGCTTTCTTGCCTTCGAGACGGTCTGCTGTCTCGACCGGGCAGACGTCGACGAACCAGCCATGCTCTTCGACAAGAGCACAGCTGACGTGCGCCGAGCGAGGACATTTGCCGCGGGTGCACTGGATCTTGGGGTAGTGCTTTTGCAGATTTGCGTTGGGGCAAATCTGGCACTTGAGCGAGAAACGGGCTTTGTCGATGCCCTCGATACCACAAACCACATCGGCTTTGCCTTGCTTGCCAACCCATGTTTCAGGAACGAAGCTTGCGCACAGTCGATGGGCATGGCGTCCTGCCATAGCCTTGAGCTTGGGATTGTTTGTCGGAATGTCGGCGGGTGTGGGAACGAGATCCGTATGAACGTTGGCTGGGCAGAAGACGCATGGACTGTTGGCAGCCTCCTTGGGATCGACGTAGAAGTTCGCACCTCCTTGGAATGGAAGAGGGATTGCTGGGCCGGCGGCAGCGGCAGCCGCTTCGTCGGCTTCCTTCTTGAGCCTCCTGCGCTCTTTTGCCTTTTCATTCTTGATCCTGCGCCTCTCCAGCTCCTCCTCCTCGATAGCCTGTACGGCCTCCTCCTTTGCGCGCTTCAACTCGCGCCTGCGTTCTTGCTCCTCCATTTCCTGGCTTTCCTCGAGCATGGCATCAACGTCGATGCGGACACTGTTCTGAGACTGATCGCAGTGACAGTAGTTGGCCTTCCGACCGATATCGAGCCATGAATCAAGCGCAAAGTTGACGCTCTCTGCGCAGTTGTAGCCCATGTTGAACCCCGAGTGGTAGCCGTAAGGGTAGGTGATGACAAATTCGCCGGCGTTGTGGACAAGCTTGAGAGGTCGGATGCCATGCGAGGCAAGAAACGAGGGTGATGCGAGGTAGGACTTATGGCGCATGAAGTGAGGGCAGCGTCTCGAATCGGACGGGAAAGCACCTGCCATGGCCGACTCGAATCGCTGTCGATCTGCTTGTCGGATAGAGTACCACTGCTTGGGAGCTCCAAAGTGAATGTAATTGATCGAGTAAAGGTCCATATCTTCTACGTGCCACGCAAAGGTCGCTCGCCACATGCCCCAGTAGAGGTAGGGAGTATTGACGCCTGGCAACTTGCGCTTGATGCGCAGACGAGTGAGAAGATTGTCGAGATGACCTACATTCCAGTGTTTGGTTCTGTCGTCAAAGAGAGTGCCCTTGAGATCGGCACCATACATAGGAGGTTTACCGAAGTTAAGACTGCGCCAATACTCGCTCTCGATCTCTCGACAAACCTCGGGTGTCCAGTCCTCGGGAGATGGAATGGAAGGAGGAGCGGATACATCTGCATTGTCATTCGTCGCCGTCGAAGGCTCTGCAATACTCGCCGAGAGAGCCGCGCTGTCCTTCAATCGATTGATCTGCTCGCGCGAAAGAGCTTCCTTACGCCAGCAGTTCTTGTAGTCAAAGGCGCACCAATCATCGTGAGTCATGGCTTCGGCTTCCCAATTTTTCTTTGGCTTCACAGGCGAAGCATCGCGAGGGATCGACGGTGCCTTTGTGCTGTTGCTGGTTTGAGCTACGCGCTGCGAACGGCGCTCCGGCGACGAAGGTGCAGTGGGGGCAGGAGGAGTAGTAGGCTCTTCCGCCTGAGCATCGGCAGTCCTGGGAGCGTTGGTGTCAGCCTCGTCCTCGGGACGCTTGCGCTTAGTGTGGGTCTTGGGCTCTGCGGCGGCAGCGGAGGGACGTGCTTTGCCGCTTCTTGTTCGGACACCATCTTCCTCGAGAATAGCGGAGTTGGCGCTGTCTTTGGTGCCAATGTTCTTAGGTCCCCAACCTCCGTTGGAGACGCCTTCGACCTCGACTTTCCACTTCATGCGATCCATCTCGGGCCCCTTTTGATCGTCTGAGATACACGTATCGGCCCACTGCTTTACGTTCCAGATCTTGGCAGTACGAGTGATGTTGGTCTGCCTCCAGACGCCCGAGCCTGCCGGAGTGAAGTGCTGCAAGATGGCATTACGAATGCGGACTTTGGAGATGTCGGCAGGCTCATCCTGTTCAGATTGCGCCTCGAGGGGTGTCAACTTGGACGTAGAGGCCGATGCAGCGGTACTGGCTGGCTGGGAGACTGGTCGAAGATCGGGTAGAGAGTCGCGCCACTCCTTAGGTGGCACTACCTTGACGATGCCTGACTGCATGCCCCAGCTGTCGATAGCCTGACAGAAAGCGTAGAAGTCCTGGAACTGTTGCATGGTAGGTTCGAAGACGGGAATGCCTTCATGTGAAGAGGACGCGGAGCCATCGATAGGGTAGAAGTAGGCTGGCTGAATGGAAGCCAGAGGATGTTCCTCGTTCTCCGGCTGCGGCGGAGTTGTCGCCGGATGGGTGGCATTTTGTGGTGACGACGGTTGTACTGGGAGTTGTTCAGGCAGCTTTGATGAACTGGCTTCCAATTGTATAGTGGATTGAGCATGGTCGGAGTCAGCAGCCGATGTAGCTGGAGTGGAATGACGACTCGACTCTGTTGGTGGATTAGCCGGCGACATGTCGTTGGAGGGCGAAGAGGCTGAGGCTACAAGACTCTGGAGCTGAGGTAGTCGAGGCGATGCTGACACAACCTGCTCGACAGCATCGACTTGCTTGGCTACAGTTGATGTCTCGAGGGACGTGTCCAAGGTTGTTGGCGCAGTCATGGTCGTGTCGGGAATCGACATGGTGCGAGGTGCAAGTAGCATACACCAGCCGCCACAAAGATTTCGCAGGCCTTGTTCGTTCGGCGGCGGCGTTGATGCGTTATACAGATGGAACGTCCGTGAAGGAGTTATATGGGTGAACAGATACGGCGAGGTAGGGTTTTCATGCAAGAGCTTGATGTATTCCCTATTGTCTCTGATGAAGGGACACTACTGGCAATTGTTGAAGGTCGAAGCGATGAATGGGCCGACAACCCGAAAGTTTGTGCGATTGGGATGGTGTAGCAGCAAGCTATGATAGCGGCGAGATGATGGAGAAGGTGATGAGAGTGCGATCGATGCTTCGTAGCGGTGCGTCAAAGGGAATGATGAGCGTGATGAACGGTAGCAGAAGCAGTCGGAGGATGCCGAATGAAGTCTAATGCAGTTCAAAGGTCTCAGAGCCGACAGCCAGCCCGGAAAATAAGGAAGAGCGGAAACAGAAGCGCAGAAGACTGCAATTTTGCTGTGAGCCAAGCGGGGGATGAAAAAAAAAGAAAGAGAAAGTAGCCTTGAAGCTGTCGGACATCATCCGTTTGTCGTGACAAAGCAGTTGTTTCTCGCTTTTCTTTCAACCACGAGTTCGGCTTGGCATAACCCTGAACATTAGCTCAAGATCGAAGCCTTCGAGTGCGCATTGTGAAGCCGAGCAGAGACATCCGGTGTGGTGCAAGTCAAGGCTTAGGATGCTCACCTCGAGATGGCCACGAGCGCGCGACCGTGGCTCAGCAATCTCAAACGGAAAAGCCTAATTTCATGTGCAGCTCAGCTGCATTTAAGGCACTACAGCAGTGTTTGCACCAATAAGTAGAGACAAAAGCAAAGCGCAGCTAGACTCTGGCCAAGGCAAAGCAAAAAAGAAAAAGAAAAGAAAAGAAAAAGGCACGAAGGGCAGCGCAGTCAGTGAGTGTGAAGCATGGCATGAAGATCGAAGGGTTGCGCAGCCAATTTCTGAGACCGCTTGAGAAGAAGTCGGACCCTTTTTGACCCTGAGAAGCAAGACCACAGACAGAGAGAGAAAGACTGCAGAATGCATTGTTGTTAGCGAATGCGCGCTGTAGCTCCGCTTCCTCTTCACACAGCTGCAAATATGCATCTTTGCAGTGTCATTCAGGCATGGATCCTCGCGCGCATCGTCGCTGCGCAGATCGTTAGCATCGAGTGTCATCTGCTCCTATCGCTACACTGTAATGAGCGCTCTTTTCATCTGTGCATTCCCGGTGTCAATCCGAAAGGAAAGTCATTCTGCGTTGTTTCCGATGACCATCACAGCGTCCATCTCGTGACCAGTTCGGTCCTACCGACTGCTAGATCATCCGAACGAGGGCTCACTGACTTCTGTAGACACGGATGAGCCGACATTGGAAGAGCAGTTGAGCTCACCTAGATCTTCAGTGTGCGTTCAAGGCGTGCAGCTTCATTTGCAGGAAACGAGCTTTGAGTACAGGAACGCTTTGTTTGCCTTTCGATGATCGCATTCCCATCAGACCCTGTGTCAAGCGCATGGGGTAGATTTCGTGTGAGCACTGCATAGGTCGAGCGAGGCTAGACGACTGCCTTTCACTTCATTCTCATACAGACAACAGACAGAGAACAAAGCGCTGCCAAGGCTGCTCGAGGAGTAGATTTCGTTCGGCCGGGACAGACAGATAGAATTACAGTGTGGAGTGTTGCTGTGTTGAACCTGACACTTTTGCAGGAAATAAGCTCAGACAGACCAACACACAAACACACAGACACGCACAACTACCACTTGGCACCAATTCGGCGTCAAATTCGCACAGACCTGAACCAACACTTACCTCGGCTGTGCCGACAAGCTCTCAATGCTTCCCAAGCATCACAATTTCGTTTGCTTCCCACATCTTCGCTCCCATCCGACGCTTCTCTGATCCATCACAACGCCATTCGATCGTCATGGACGATCTACTCGATCTCAGCTGGGATGCTGCCAAGCAATCCAACAAAAGCAATGCTCAGTCAATGCCACCACCAATGTCGACATCCTCCTTCTCTTCCTCGTCATCATCGTCGTCAGCGGCATTCGCCAACAACACCTCTGCTTTCGCATCTAGCTCAACAAAGCCCAACTACTATGGATCGTCATCCCTTGCAACTCCCACTCAGCCCAAGCCATCATCGACTTCTACTACGAACAATCCTGGCTCAGCTAAAGCGACACCGTCATCGAGCGCAGATGCTTTCTCGTCTCTCTTCTCGTCGTCTTCTGCCAAGGCTCAAGAAGCTACAATGAGCCTGGCAGAACGTCAGAAGCTCGCTAGAGAGCAAGCTCAACAGAAGGCTGAAGAAGACAAGCGTCGCAATGATGCTCTGTGGTCCGGCATCGAGTCATCTTCTTTCGGCAGAGCAGAATCCAACGGCACCAGTCAACGCAATCATGGCGCTGCATCACCTTCCCTGGCATCCATGGCTCCTCCATCTCGGCCCTTGCAGGCCACCCTAGTGCAGCGGCTCAGCTCGCCCGTTCCTGTCAATCTAGGCACTGCTGCCGCTGCTGCTGCTTCTGCTGCCAAGTCGACTTCGAAACCTGCAGCTCAGTCCGCTGACCCGTGGGACTTTGACGCATTCTCGTCAGGGCTACCCAGCTCGAAACCCGCAGCTGTATCCAAGTCGCCGGCACCCTCAGCTACGCTACCGAAAACGTTTTCCAGGAACGATCCCTTCGACTTCGACAGCTTTGATCAGCCCTTTTCGGGTCCTCAGGTAGCTGTTGATGCTGACAACACAGATCCCGCGGATGACATCCTGGGCGCCCTTGCTATGCCTGTCTCGGATCGTTCAAAGCAATCGCTGTCCGCGCATGACCCTCGTATTTCAGCCTTGTCTAGCTCTGCCTCAACCTCTTCTGCGGATAGCTCGAGAGTTCCTTCGCCAGCGAGTGGTAGCCGGCCCATCGGTGGCCGTTTCACTCCAGCTCGAACCTTTTCTCCTCCACCACACGTCATTGGACAGATCGTCGAGATGGGATTCTCGCCTCAGGAAGCGAAACGTGCTCTGGCAAAGACCGACACCGGAGTCAACGTCGAGGCCGCACTCGAAATGCTCGTCGGCAACGGAGACTCCCGACCTGCATCACGGGACATCCATGACGATGAGAATTTAGCGCGTAGACTGCAAGCTCAAGAACAAAGGTCGGCGCAATCTCAATCGACAGCTTTCCGAGACTCGGACGACGAGGACGAAGCTCAGCAGCGAGAGCAACACCGACGTCGACGCCACGCAGATCCTCGAACTCCAGGACGCACTCGACCCGAGGGAACATCAACACCAGTAGAAGGAGATGCGGGAGCGGACTGGCAGCAGCAAGCCGACCAGCTCTACGCCCAGGCTTCCGAGATTGGTGCTTCGGTGCTCAACAAAGCTAGTGCGTTTTGGTCATCTGCCAAGGCTCAAGCACAGAAAGCGTTGGATGAGCGTAATCGCGCTGCGGCTGCTGAACGCAGCACGACGCCTTCGGACGCTGGCAGCGAACGTCATCGTGCACGCAGATGGGGTGGATCCTCAGCAGCCACAACCCGCAACAAGGAGTGGGAGGGCAAGCCTAAGTGGATGATTGATGCCGAAATGGCCCAAGCCGAAGAAGCCGGCGCATCGTCAAACGACTCAGCGGCACGCAAAAACGAAGGCGGGCACGCGGCGGCAGATGTGGGTGGCTTCAAGGACTCGGACGACGAAGATGATGGACCAGCTCAACAAGCGCCAGAACCACCAAAGCGAGTCTCTCATCGACCCGCTGCGCCTGCAGCAGGTGTTGCGGCCGCAGCTGCTGCCATGTCTTCTGCAGCGAGCGCGCTCTGGGGCGGAAAGACAGACGATGTTGCTCGAAATCCTGCTCGCCAGCAAAGCCCTGCGCAAGCTCCACCTTCCGTTCCTTCACGTCCAGCTGCGGCAAAAGCGCCCTACGCTTCACCCAATCGACGTGGCCCCACGAGTTCCGCCGCCGCTGCTTCGTCTCAGCCCATCCCCAAAGCAGCTCCACTCAAACGTCGACCCATTCCTTCGGACGCGTCGCACTCGGTCTCTTCCGCTAACCGCAACAAAGACGAAGGCAACGACCACTTCCGTCGTGGTGCCTACGGCGATGCCGAGACGAGCTACACGCGTGGCATCTCAGCTCTCGAGTCGTCTTCCTCACCAGGCTCGATCCGTCTCGTTCCGTTGCTAAGCAATCGTGCCAATGTTCGACTCAAGAACGGTGACACCAGCGGCACCATTGCTGACTGCGACCAGCTTCTTTCTATCGTGCTTTCGCTCTTTGGCGGCTCGCAACGTGACTCTGCTGGCCGAGTCGCACTCTATCGCCCAAGCCAGGAGGCACCTTTACCTGCTGAACTTGCCGATATCAACCTCCGCGAAACGTACGGGAAAGCGCTCGTCCGCCGCGCTCAAGCGTTGGAAGTTGGCGAAAGATGGAAGTTGGCCAAGGCGGATTGGGAGGTCTTGCTCGATTACGAGAAAGCGGAAGGATCAGGCATCAAGACGGCCACAGGGAATATGAAGTTCGCTCGCGAAGGTTTGCATCGCTGTGGAAAGATGTTGGGCGAAAAAGTTGTTGGACCGGCCACGTCGTCCTCTGCGCCAGTCAGGGCCAAAGCGCGCTCGGCGCCGAGGACCAATGCCGCTGCAGCCGGTGCGGAAAGCGAGAAAGCAAGCGCCGCATTCGCAGACCAACAACAGAAACAAGCAGCTGAAGAATCGACCAAATTTGCGCTCAAAGACTCGGTCGATGCAAAGATCGACAACTGGAAACGTGGCAAGGAAACCAACCTTCGAGCCCTCCTCTCTTCGCTCGATACCATCGTTTGGCCCGAACTGGGATGGAAACCCATCGCGTTGCATCAGGTACTGGATCAAGCCGGACTGAAGAAGAACTACACCAAAGCGATTGCGAGGCTGCATCCGGACAAGATCAAGAAGGATGCGACGACGGAGCAGAAGATGATTGCGAGTGCGGCTTTTCATGCTATCAACGAGGCGTGGAATGCTCAGCAGGGTTGAGTTCGCCAAGGATACATCAAATCACCTCACTGTTGTCAATCTAAAACATTGTTTAACAGATCCTGTCTGGCGACGTTGTGAACTCGAGGCGTGAAAAAGGAAAGGCCGAAGTTGTGACGGCGAACCTCATTACCAATACGTGCAGTCTGACTATGGTCGACTTGGCAACACCGCTAGGAAGCTCAGAGACGCGCATGGCTATGAAAATCATGTTGTGCATTTTACCGTTCGAAATGAAAAGAAGTGCAAGTATTGACAAAATGTGGAAAAGAGGCTCGGGAGGGCCTGGTATGAGGTCTCGGGGGACTTTGACGGCGTGCGAGGCACTGGATCCTGGCAAACGTCAGGGTGACCATGCACGATAGGTCGAACGTCCGCAGCATTAGCGAGCGTAGAGCAGAAAGACAAGGTTTTAATCGCTGTTTTGGGCGTCTACCTTCTTGGCGCAGCACCACCCGCAGCTCCCGCAGCACCGACAGCAGGCTGCGCACCGGCACCTGCACCTCCAGCAGCAGCTGGTTGGGCGGCAGCCGCAGCACCATTGGATGGGTTCTGAACCGACAAGACCGAGCTTGCGTACCTCGAGATCAGATCGGTCAATGTCAAGTACGCCTTCCTGACCACCGGAGGACACGATTGGTGCTGAGTGTACCCATCCAAGACATTCTTGACGTGTTGGAAAGCGGCCCTTGTAAAGCTGCTCATGTAGAACCTGAGACGCAAGAAGTGTGCGTAGAAAAGGGGTGCCATGAGCGAGTTGCGGAACAAGATTGCTCCAAAGAGAACGCGAGCAAAGATGGCGACTTCGGCGTAAGCGACGAAGCGCATAGCTGGATCGTAATTGGCCTTGACCCAGGATTGGACGAATTTGGCGACCTTAGCAGGGGGTGCGGAGGGGGAGGCAGCGGGGGCACCGCCTGCGGCAGCTTGGTTGGCACCAGGAGCGGGAGACGCGGAAGGAAATGCGATGGGAATGACGGTGGTTCGCAAGAAGGTAAGAACGTGGAAGAGCGAGAATGTGACGAAAGGTACGAGGGTGATGAAGATGGGCTTGGACATGAACCAGTATACGGCGAGGAAAAGGTACTGAACATTCTCATCCATCAGCGCTCGTTGAATGTAGGGCTTGTTGAGTTGAGGTACTCCGAAAGACTTGTAGACGACCACGCAGTACGAGATGATGGCGCCGAGGTAAGTTGCAGTGTACCAACGAGAGAGACCGCCGGAAGAGGTTGCAAACATGACGGTGCCAGCGAGGTATCGAAGACCTGCGAAGAAGCAGAGGAAGTGGCCTGCGGCCCAGATGAGGTGCGGCGTTGACGCCGATGGTCGCGGCTGTAGACGTTCATCGTAATATAGGCGAAAGCAGAGGGAGAGATATGAAGAAGTCAGTACCGACCGTTCGAACGGCGATAAGGATCAGTTGGATGGAAGCCACTTACCATTGTGGGCAGATGTTTATGAGTGAAAACGAATTGATGTTACGAATGCGATATCGGATGAGGTCCTTGCGGCTTCGAAGCGGTCCGAGCGAGCTGAGATGGTGGTGCGGAGCAAAGCTGATGATAATGATGAGGGAATTGATCGATGTGACGGATGAAGAAGAAGAAGAAAGTGAGTTTGTGCTTAGTAGACGAGGTGGAGGGTTACGCTCTAAAGTCACGCTCAAGCCAAGACAAAGACAAAGACAAGACGCGGCCAAGCCGATACACAGTAGTCTATCAAAGAAAGGATTAGGGACTGCGCTAGGCTGCCTTCCTGTATCTGCTTGCAAAGTGAATTCGGCTAAGCTGTGGGCAGTGCAGTGCAGTGCGGTGTTGCGTGGGCGTAGAAGGATTCTCGACCTGACTGACACACACACACACACGCGGATGAGCCGAAGCGCTGACTGGGCTTGTAGCCTCGGTTCAATCTCGAAGAAAGGTGATCTGAGCGGCAAAGGAAAAGGGTCACACGCAGACGGCTGCATTCCGAACTTCGACTCTCATGACGTGCACTATTTTCGAGCACTCATCCGATCCTGTGAGTCGGCGCACCCGATCGATTCCACAGTGATGCGAATGAAAGCGAGAGCTGAGCGCGAAAGGACCCTTCTTTGGCTGAGGTGATTGCATCAAAAACTAGACCGCCTTTGCGGGGAGAGGGCTGGGATCATGCAGGCGCGATGCGGGAAGGGTGCGTAGACTGCGCATACAGAGAGCAATTCGGCTCATCCGGCTTGCAATCCAGGACTGACTCGATTCAGCCGGCAATGCTCAGTCTCCCTTTCGCACCTCCAATCCTCACTGCCTCTCTTTCGGTAGTCTCGCGTCGATCGATCGCAACCTCATCAACATCATCAACACCACCGTCATCATCGCCACTCGAAACCACGTCGGCCATCAGAGCAAATCCAGGATACATATCTAGCCGCCTCTGCGTCTCGTCATCCAGCGACTTGATCACCCTTTCGGCTCTTCATCGCGTCATTTCCATCTCAGCTCGGCATATAGCAACATGATCGACAGGATATCTCGTTTCCTCCATCTTTGACACCTATCTCGATCTGATACACACACGAACATGTTCGGCGAACAGATATCTCGATCGCCGCGAATAGCTTCGCCCTGGTCCAATCGTCTTTCCAGCTCGGTCTCTACAAGCGCATCTACCACAGCGCCTCCCACTCCGCCCTCATCTCATCCTTTCGGAATTCCTTCGCATAACATCGCTTCAGCAAGCGGCAAGCATCAAGACATGGGCGAGGACCAACTGCCAGCGCTGCACTTGCTCAATATGTCGAATGACGACGCGCTTTCCGACGTCAGTGATGAGGCAGATGGCTTCTTCTCCCTCGACATGGACGTCAGTATCGATCAGCAGCTCAACGGTCTCGAGACGTCCTTCGCGTCCCATCAAAATAACTCTAATGGATACCAGGCAGCCTCGATACCATCGCTGAGTGAGCGTTTCGACCCTTCTCCCCAGCGCGCGAGTCGTGACACTTCAAATTCTCCGTTGCTCAATCCCGCGGTTCGCAGGGCATCTGAAACAGTCGCCTACTCATCCTCGCCGTTGCAGGGTGTTGGTCTCGATCCAATCATGGCATCTCGATCCCGCAACTCACCTACTCTCCACAACGCATCTGTCAACGCCTCTTCGAATCACAGCAACCTTGACACGCAGAGTGCGCCACTTTCTTCCTCCTTTGGTCCCATCGCCCCCGAAGTCGATCAGAAAGGCAATCTCGAGTACAAGCTCAAGATTCTGCCGCCAAGCAGAGAGCGCTTCAATCGTCTCGTCACTCAGCTTAAGTGGAGGCTCCTCGAAGGCGGTGGTCTCGCAGTCTACGAGATTGGCGTTCTCGACGATGGCACTCTCATCGGACTCGATCCCGATTCCATGAAGGACTCGCTCAAGCTCTTGTCACTCATGGCGGCCGAAGTCGGTGCTGGATGCCAAGTCCTGCTATTATATTTAAAAGGGTTGTCTTTCCACATCCTGATTCTCCAACAATACAATTTACTTTATCATCA
>JAXQGJ010000517.1:0-13593 GCA_037039655.1 Pseudozyma sp. M118-08B | reverse complement strand
CTGATTCATCACCATAGAATATTTGAACTGCACCTGGTGCAAGTAATAAAGCAGTTCCACCATCTCTTCTTGTAGTATGTAAAAGAATGTAAAGTGGCGTCCTGCACCGAGGGTGTAGTAAGGAATGTGTTGATATTAAGTAAAGACGAGAGGAGCTCTTTCGATTCGATCGACGAAATGAAAGCTGTGTTGAGACAGACCTGTTCTCTGCTGCTCTCGTGAAGGTATAAAGGGCACCGAGTTGTCCGATCAACGGAAAGCGCAGCGGTGCGTAGAAGTAGAAGAAAGGGGAAGGGGTGGGTAAAGAAGAAAAGTGGCCAACCCAGTCGACGATATCAGCACCAAGAAGTATGGAAGGAATCAATCGTGAATGGAAGATGGTTGAAGGGAGTGAAAGGAGCAAAGACGGCGACGAGACTCTGTGACCTACAACCAAGCAGCAGCAGCGGATCGAAAGTCGAAAAGGAGTAGTCGCCGTTGTGCAGCGAAAAACAAAGCTCAACATCCGGCTTGTCACAAGGCTTCCTGTTTCCAAGTTCAAGCATCATAATTTCGCCTTGAGCATCGCATCTGCTCGGTGCACATCGGCGCCCCGAAGCTTCAACAACCACATGTACGACCACGTCTGCTTGTCGAAGATCTTGCCTACCGGTGGTTCTGCAAATCAATCTATTCTTGGCAAGTCTTGCTCCAACATCTAAAATCAATCCTGAGACACGCCTCCTACTTTGCAGCCTGGTAGTGAGCACGCGTTGAGGTGGAAGTTGAAGCTTGACAGCGACGCACGCAAGCATGTGGACGAAGCTGTGCACACGGCTCAACGGAGAGAAATCATGACGCCGGTGACCATAGGTAGAGCTATATCACTAAAATTTCTGAAACGGCGGGGAGACGCTGCAGTGCGATCTGCCGTGCATGCAGGAAAGTCGACCCTTGTCTCGGTGTTGCACTGCGCCTCAAAGAGTATTATGGAGGCGATCTTGACGAGTGATGAGCGATTCTGGAGGTTGAACATTGTGCGAGAGAACAAAGGAGGAAAGGTCTGAAAGGGGCGCACACGAATTGGAAAGGTGTACGCACTGCTTGACAGCCAACGCATTCAGAGTCGCGCCGAATTAAGAATGGTATGGCTCAGTGTCAGATCGGCGATCATTAAGCACTCTCGTCGCTTCGAAGGTCAGGCACACACACACACACACACACACACACACACACACACACACACACACACACACACACACAAAGTCAGCTCGTCGAGGGAGTTTGTTACTCTGCGGCTTTAAGATACTCTGCTTGCAGCTTTATGTGTGGATAGCACAGGCGAATGACTGGCTGTGCAGAGCGAGCATCGGTACGAAATGACTAAATGACGTCGGCTGGAAGGTCGGACACCAAACCTTTCTTTTTTTTTTAAAAAAAGTGTAAGATCTGAAAAGCAACATCAGACGATAAAATTCAACCCCACAATTTCTCGACTCTTCCCTTTCACGCGAAAGCAACAAGTTTGCCTCATTTGATCCTCTTCCCTCCCGCACCTTCAAACTGCGGCGATTATCGAGGTTGTTCTCTTCCTCTTCTGCAGTGAAGTAAGCTTGTGAGCTTCTGATATACTCGAGAAGATCTACCGTACATGTTGGCATCGAAAACAACATGAGGCCGATGATGTTGTGACAGGTCTGACATCGCGGTCTGAAATGATAGCGAGATCAAGCAGCCGTCTGTCCGGACGCATGAAGCCTAAATTTGGTGCTCCTGTATAGCATGCGCACCCTACGAAATGCCTCCGCCGCGAGAATTAATTCTGCCGTCATCGACGCAGCAGCATTCCCTCGTCTCCTTTCACTTTCATCCTAGCCTTGTCTAAGACTGTGGAGACGAACCATCGTTTTTGCTTTTGCAGACCCTCTCCCACAAAAACAAGGAAACACACTGCAAGGTTGGATTGCAGGATCGACGTTTACTTTCCGGCAAGAGGGGTTTTGGTGGAAGCGAGCCTTTATTATCGCAGATCCCTTTCCCCTCTCTGGAACGCCGATCTTTGCCCTTAAGTAAACCTCAACCTAGCTTCATTCGTGCCTTGAACTTTGCTGCTTTGTGCCCAGATTCCATCATCGAGTTCTGCGCGAGAATCTTACTGGTAGTCTGTCATGGGTCATGGTGTGGCCAGGTGCCGTTCTCCGTTCTCTGCCACCTGATCGTGTCTGAGCCGCAAAGGAAGTGACACTCTGTGTAAATACCGATTCAGCTTGGATCTCGACCGCGACGCATCCGTGGTGCGCATAGAGCCCAACTTGCCACAATGCGGAGAGGGAAATGAAAGCGCGTCATTTTTCAAAATTTTGTTTTTGAGTTCTTTTTGCTTTTTCTGGCTCTGATGTCGCCATGTGCTGTAATGAAATTATGACGAGTTTGCAAAATTAATCTTTTTCTTTTGGGGAATTTCGCAAAGCAGGCAAGCAGTTCAGGCTAGACAGGTGAACCAATTTTCGAGGGAAAAAGCCCGTGAAATGCATGTCACTGCCCGTGAGTGCATACTCACAGGATATGCAACAAGCCCAATCAGGGCGGTGACCTTTCAATCAGGGTGTCAAAATGTGGCTGCCAAACGGCACAACGGCAAATGCTCAAGAGGCTCAAGATTGCGGAGAGTGAGACTGGGTGACACAGAAATGCCATTTCCAATCACTTCGACATCACTTGACCTCCCTCCTTTGATTCTGTCCGTAGACACACTCCACTACCTCCATCTACCTACACCTTCCATACTACAAGACACAGCACCGAACTTTCCCACGATCACAGGAAATACCTATTGGATCAATCCTATCGCAACAACGGACAGCAGTATTCGCCTCGACGATTCTACACCAGGCAATCACTTCAACACCCTTCAGAGGACAGTCTCTCTCGTCTTTAGAACCACTTGTCCCTAGAGCACACCACCAGGATTAGCATATAGAAGTAAAGTTGAACGATCACAGGTCGCAGCCTTCTCTCGACATGTCGACCTCGATCCCTTTCCCAGGCCAGCCAAACAAAGCTGGTGACGTTGGCGATCTCAAGATCGACCTTCCTCGCACAGGCGGCAAGGACGATACCGCTTCCATCGCTGCCAACGCACAACACAGCTCTACAGCACCCTCTTCACATCGCCGGCAAAACTCGTTCCAGGCGACTGACAAGGCATCACCCGCTCAAGCCAACTGGCATCATCACCCTCGTCAACCCGGCCCCCACTCGGAATCCTACTTCCCTGGCGGCTCTTCCGCTGGTCTGCCTCCCAAGACACCAGCCAGCCTGTCGATGAGAGGTCACGGCCGTACTCAAAGCAACTCCGGCAGCGTCTACTCTGCTCACCCCATGCATCTCAATCTCGGCGCTGCGCCTCCCAACGTCGATGGTGCTACGCTTCAGTCGGCTTTCGGCGGCTCTCACCACGCTGGTCCCAGCAACGGCAGCGCGTTGAGTCTCGCTAATCATCCAAGCATGCACGCTCTAGGTATGGAGGGAGGCTTCCATCATGCTGGTCCACCCAGCCCAAGCACCTTGACCGATGTCATTCTCGGTTTGCACAATACGTTCTACTCGTGCAAGCGCAAACCCGAAGAAGTCAAGGAGATGGTTTCGCGATATTACGAGAGCGGAGCCGTCTTTGAGTCGCCTTTGCTTTCCGCACATGGAAGGGACCAAATCGCCAACCAGTTCATCATGGCATTTGCCTTGCCCGGCATGGATGTGCAGTCGGAGCTGCGCGATGTCATTTGCTCTGATTTCGAATTTGACGGCACACGAGCTGGTATCATTGATCACACAGTTACTGTGACACTGTTGCCCGCGCTATTTGGGTCATCGGCCTCCAAACCCACTCAAGATGCGGATGCTAGCGATGTCAATCGCACTCCTCGAGCTTCTTACCCACTGTCCGCTTCGGCTTCGGCATATCCCATGACACCCCACCCTTTCATCGACTACGCCAACAGCGCATACTCACGATTCGCAAGCCGTCCACACAGCCCCACTACACCTTTCAGCATCTCGAGTATCTGGGGTGGCTCTCGCCCACACACCCCTGGTCACGGTCCTGGCGGATCAAGCGGCATCCGTCCTCTTTCGAACACAAGTGCTCAGCCCACGCACACACCGCCTAGCGTCAATGGCGAAGACTTTGACACCACACCGGCCGCTTCCTCATACCCGATGCAAAAGAATCTGACAAATGGCAGCAACATGGGGACTCACTATATCGATGCCTCGGAGGTGCAGCAGCAGCTGGAGTCACGTCCTCCTATCCCGGCAGACGCTTTGACACCGCACTGGACGAGCGAGGGACTTGGTAGACAGACGCTGCGTACATTTGTCTGGTCGTTGTTCCACCCAAGGGCGGTTCTCAAATCGCTATTTAGTATTCAGCTGCGTGTGATGAGCAGGCTCGAGTTCAACGACGCTGGTCTCATTGTTCGACACGAAGACACATGGGGTCTGCGAGAAACAATCGAGGGGACGATTCCATTTGCATCGCTCATCTACTCGATCGAGAGGAGATTGGTTGGCTTCCTCGTATCATGGGCCATTGCCAAAGGCTTCAAGATCTCGTCTGCACTCTTGCGCAAGGCCATCCCTGGAGGCTCGTCTTCGTCAACTGAACTCGAGGCTCATTCATCACAACGAAATGGAGACTATCAGATCAGCCAAAACGAAGCTGAAGCGATGTTTACCCAGTCTCATAATCACCACGGCTTCCGTCCTTCGCATCGCGAATATCAAACCATCTCTCGATCCCGGGCGACCTCTCCCACTCGATTCCGTTTTGGCGGAGGTGGAGATCCTCGCTCTGCCGGCACTGTGACGGGCACTCGTTCTCGTGCACGATCGTTTGTTGGATCCCAATCGATTGCTTCTTCCCGAGCCATGTCGACAGATAATCTTCAACAACACTTTGCCGCTGCATACGGATCGCAGAACGTCCCTACTTCGGCCGGAGGTCAGATTGAAACTCGCAGATCCTCCGATTTGCCTCCTGACTCGAGCGCAAAATTTCGCGAACGAACCGCTAAGCGCACCGACGGTGGACGAGCCATAAGTACAGCTTCAGCACCTCCTGCAGCGATCCCGGCTTCCGGGTCGAACGGTTCGAATCTGTCGAGTGCATACGACGGGAGTAGTGCCTCAGGAGGTGAGTACGGTGGAGGACCTGCAGCGAATCTAGTGAACATGTGGGAGCAGTTTTCGGCGCAGTCCAAGCCACACTCGAAAGCTGCTTCTGTTGTGAGCAATGATGATTCGAGGGGAACACTGCAAGCTCCTGATCAGGACCAGCAGTGAGTGTTTTCTTTGGATGGATCGCATCTCTAGATTTCTGGCTCTCGCTTAATACACCATCACCAACGCATACACACGCACACTTTCTTCTCTTACAACCATTGTATCTTTGCATTCAGCTTTGCATGTACCTTTGCCTCTGTACAATGTGATCCTCTACATCTTCTATGATCACACTCTTGATAAGCAAGAAGCTGTTTGCGTCCATGATGTTCAAGATGATGAGCGAGCATTTGTTCGATACTAAGATATAGTATTGCCGATCAAGAGAAATGAAACAAAACGGATGAGAATGACGGCCATGAAAAAGACACACTAAAAGTCACAAAGAAGAAATCCTTTCCAGGATTACTCAGTGTGTGTGTGTGTGTGTGTCTCTTGATTGCGCTCCGCTGCTGCTGAATTACTTCGTGATCGAGCTTGAGAGCTGTCACTTCAGTTTCGGATTCGGATTTTAGGCTTGCCGACGGCACTTGAGCAGTCAGTGCGCATGAAGCCAAGTCACGCACGGGCACCTTTTCTGTAGAGAGAAATTACAGAGAAGCCTCCACAGCTACTGTAGTCAAAGTCACTCAACTCAGCCAAATCGAGGGAATAGGCAGCTCAGCACAGTGAAAGCGTGGAAAGCGCACATCAATCTGTGACTTGCTCAGCAAGATAGCTAAGTTAGCGCTTCTCATCTTCCACTCTTACATTCTTCTTCATTGTTCCGCACTTCCTTCTCTCACCCTCCGACCATCATCTCGATTCAGATAGCACAGGAGCAAGGACCATTCAACGTATATCGTATCACTACACGCATCCTGCAATCACGTTTTTCACGGCTTCCTTGTCAGCAACACTCGATCCGAAAGATACACACAGTCCCAAGCGCTGCTTAAACATAGACCAAAATGGCAGCCGAGGATATGAAGGTCGACCAACCCGAACAGGGCATCGACGAAGGTCTCTACAGTCGTCAGCTCTATGTACTCGGTCACGATGCCATGAAGCGCATGGCTGCCAGCAATGTCCTTGTTGTCGGTCTTCGTGGTCTCGGTGCTGAAATCGCAAAGAACGTAGCGTTGGCCGGAGTCAAGAGCATCACCATCTTCGACCCTACTCCCGTCACCATCGGAGATCTCAGCACTCAATTCTTCCTCCGACCAGAAGATGTTTCGTCGGGCGCTCGTAGGGATCACGCTACCCAGCCTCGTCTCGCTGAACTCAACACTTACGTTCCCATCCGAGTGCTCGAGGAGACCGAGCTCACCAAGGATGTTCTCTCACGCTTTCAAGCCGTCGTCATGACAGACTCGCTGTATGCAGAGCAAGTCCGCGTCAACGATATCACCCACGGCACCTCGACTCATTTCATCTCGGCAGAAGTGCGCGGTCTTTTTGGTTCCGTCTTCAACGACTTTGGTCCCAAATTCCTCTGCAACGACCCCACTGGCGAGCAGCCACTTTCAGGCATGATTGTTTCGATTGCTAGCGAGGATGAAGAAGGTCTCGTCACTACACTCGATGAAACACGTCACGGTCTTGAGGACGGGGACTATGTTGCTTTCACCGAAGTACAGGGAATGGAGGCGCTCAACAACGCTCAGCCTCGCAAAGTCACTGTCAAGGGTCCATACACTTTCACCATTGGCAGCACCAAGGGTCTGGGAGAGTACAAGCGTGGCGGTATTTTCAAGCAGGTCAAGATGCCCAAGGAGATCGCCTTCAAGTCGTTGCGCGAGAGTGACAAGCAGCCTGAATTCCTCATTGCCGACTTTGCCAAGTTTGACCGCCCTGCCGCATTGCACGCCGGTTTCCAGGCATTGTCCGAGTTCCAGCAGAAGAATGGTCGCTTGCCACGACCGAGAAACGCCGAGGATGCCGATCAAGTGCTCGAGCTCACCAAGCAGATCTACCAGGCCCAAGGTCAGGATGCTGCTGATTTGCCCGAGAAGGTGGTTCGCGAGCTTGCTTTCCAAGCGCAGGGTGACGTTTCGCCCATGGTTGCTTACGTCGGTGGTTTCGTCGCGCAAGAGGTGCTCAAGGCTTGCTCTGGGAAATTCCACCCTCTCGTTCAGCATCTCTACGTCGACTCGCTCGAATCGCTCCCAGACTCGGTAGCCGGCTTGCCAGAGAGCGAGTTTGCACCCATCAACTCGAGATACGATGGTCAGATTGCTGTGGTGGGTCGCAAGTTCCATGAGAAGATCACCAACGCACGCCAATTCCTTGTCGGATCTGGTGCTATCGGATGTGAGATGCTCAAGAACTGGAGTATGATGGGTCTTGGCAGTGGTCCCGAGGGTATCATCCACGTCACAGACATGGACACGATCGAGAAGTCGAACCTCAACCGACAATTCCTCTTCCGCTCCAAGGATGTGGGTAACTTCAAGGCTGACACAGCTGCAGCGGCGGTGGCCGAGATGAACCCTGACCTCAAGGGCAAGATTCACAGCCACCAGAACCGTGTTGGTCCCGAAACAGAGGACGTATACGGCGACGAATTCTTCGCCTCGCTCACCGGTGTCACCAACGCTCTCGACAACGTTCAGGCGCGTCAGTACATGGACCGACGATGTGTCTACTACGAGAAGCCATTGCTCGAATCGGGTACGCTCGGCACCAAGGCCAACACCCAGGTCGTTGTTCCTCACTTGACCGAGTCGTACTCTTCGTCGCAGGATCCCCCTGAGAAGTCGATTCCCGTCTGCACGCTCAAGAACTTCCCCAATGCTATCGAGCACACGATCCAGTGGGCGCGAGAGCAGTTTGACGAGTTCTTCCTCAAGCCAGCCGAGAACGTCAATCAGTACCTTACTCAGCCTGACTACATTGAGACGACGCTCAAGTCTGGTTCGGGTGCTAAGGAGCAGCTGGACCAGATCAAATTGTACCTTGTTGATGAGCGACCCAAGTCGTTCGAGCAGTGCATCTACTGGGCTCGTCTACGATTTGAGGAAAATTACAGCAACAACATTCGACAGCTGCTTCACTCTTTGCCAGCCGATGCCGTCACTTCAAGCGGTCAACCTTTCTGGTCTGGACCCAAGCGAGCACCCAAGCCCTTGACGTTCAGCGTTGATGACCCGATGCACTTGGAATACGTTATGAGCGCTGCGTTGCTGCACGCCGAGAACTACGGCTTGAAGGGTGAAGCTGACGAGGCTTTGTTCCGCAAGGTGCTTTCATCCATGGACGTTCCTCAGTTCGTGCCTAAGGACAATGTCAAGATCCAGGTCAACGAGAACGAGGCTGCATCGAACAACAACAACGCTGCCGCTGCCGCTGAGGATGGCAGTGACTTGACCGATTTGACCAGCAGTTTGCCTGAAGCTTCGTCGTTAGCCGGCTTCCGTCTGCAACCCATCGAGATGGAGAAGGACGATGACACGAATCATCACATGGACTTTATCACTGCCGCTTCCAACTTGCGTGCTACCAACTATGGCATCTCGCCTGCCGACAAGCACCAGACCAAGGGTATTGCGGGCAAGATCATTCCTGCCATTGCCACCACAACTGCGCTCGCTACTGGCTTGGTCAATTTGGAGCTGTACAAGCTGCTCGATGAGAAGAAGGACTTGGAAGCATATTCGAACGCTTTCGTGAACCTCGCACTACCCTTCATTGCATTCAGTGACCCTATCGCTGCGCAAAAGCTCAAGTACAACGACACCGAGTGGACTCTGTGGTCGCGCTTCAAGATTGATCAGGATGTCACACTGCAGGAGTTCCTGGACATTTTCAAGGAGAAGCACGGATTGGACGTCTCGATGCTGAGTTCGGGTGTTTCGATGCTCTTCTCTGCTTTTTTGCCGGGCAAGAAGAGAGAAGAGAGACTCAAGATGAAGATGAGCACCTTGATCGAGACGGTCAGCAAGAAGCCCATTCCGGCGCACGCACACTGGGTGATTGTCGAGATCATGGCGGATGATCTTGAGGGAGAGGACGTCGAAGTTCCATTTGTGGCTGTCAAGGTCAAGTAGACGATCACAGATCGAGAGAAAGCATTTTGGTGTATTGTCTGTTCAAGAAAAGAAATGTCATTTCTTGATGTCCTGATGGCATGTACGATTACTACTGTCTTCAGTCTGAGTCCGATGTTTGGTTTGTGATGCGAAAGGATGAGGCTTAACGCGGAAAAGTTTAGTTGTGTCTGCGTCGCTTCGATCTGACAAATTTGCGCCTGAGCCAAATTCAGAGAAAGAGGTGTTGGTCTTTGGTCACGCGGCAGAGGACGACTGAGACGCGTGGTCTGAGAGTGCACAATTTGACCAAAACACAGTTCAAAACACAGAGTCAAACTTCAAGTCTCGCTGATTCAACCTTGAGGGAACCCCGATTCACCACAACGGCAGCGGCGAGCAGCAGAGCAGCAAGCGGCAAGGCAAAACAGCAGCAAAACACGATTCTATGATTCTTGCGGAGAGGTCTTGTTTTGGGGAGCGACTTGATTCCGACATCCGACATCCAATCTTGGCAGGGTTATCAATCTTGACCATCATCGACATTCTTCTATCGTCTATCTCGGCGCCTCCATAATTGTCTTGCTAGTCCATTCCAGCTCCTTCTCGCACCTCCGCGGTATCAAGGCGAAGCAGCGCTGCATCGCAGACTTGACTCCTCCTACTAGCATAAACATAATACGGCATACTCTCAGGGATATCACAAAGCATAACGCATCGCAACATATACATCCGCATCATCCGCATAACTCCGCAAGCAACAATAACATTACTCCCCTCGGTCTCTGAAGCTAGCAGATCAAGATGGCTTCCACCTCAGCCTTCACCCTTGACGCAGGGCAACCGCAAGACCTCATCATTGCCCCCGATGACTCTGACTTCCTCGACTCAGAAGCGGAGGAAGAGACCTGCACCAATCCCGACGATCAACTGATCGAGTCTGCCATCCTTCAAGACGCCCCGCACAACGCTCATTCTTCCCCTTCACAACGTTCGAGATCGCCACGCAAGAACAAGGAGCTCTGGCCAGCACATCCGCTCATTCGCATCCACAAACGACTCTGGTTTACCTACTTCCCCTCTTCCCTCCCCGCTGAAGAAGTTCTGAATGAAGGCCAAGGAAAAGCTGCGTCTTGGACCAACTTTGACAACGACGAAATTAAAAAGTATATCGATCCTGCAGAGACCAAACCAAAGCGACTGCATTGGTTCAACATCGATCACGACTTGGTCTACCTGAGTTTCTGGTTCGATTGGGGTCCCTTGAACGTCGGTATGTTCTATCGGTTCTGTTTGCACGTTCATCACATGTTGACGGATCCAGATCTGGAAGATGCGACGCTGGTGCTGTATACGACGGATGCACCGGCGCAAAAGGCGAATGCTGCGTTGTTAGTAACGATGTACGCCATGATTATTGGAAAAGTCTCTCCGGCAGACGCCTTCTATCCGATTTCGGAGCTCGAGTTCAAGCCTTTCAGAGATGCTGGCTACGGTAGGGCGGATTACAACCTCAACATTCAAGACATTCTCTACGGCGTGCACAGAGCCATCAACGAAGGACTGTTGGATCTGACCACGTTCAACCTCGATGAGTACGAAAAGTACGAACAGGTCAGTAACGGAGATTGGAACTGGATTACACCCAACTTTATCGCTTTTGCCTCGCCTAACGATCGCAACTATGTCGAAGCTCTGCGTATGGGTGGTGGCAGACTTCCGTCCTCCTACTCGTTCAGTGCACCAGCAGAAAACCAGCTCTTCGGACGAACAATCCGATACTTCAAAGACCGAGGCGTCAAACTCGTCGTACGACTCAATAACCCGCTTTACGACCGTCAAGCCTTCCTAAACGCAGGCATCGATCACAGCGATATGTACTTTGACGATGGATCCAATCCCACCGATGAGATTCTGGCCGACTTTATCGCTCAAGCGGACAAAGTCATCGCAAATGATGGCGTGGTGGCAGTGCATTGCAAAGCTGGGTTGGGTAGGACGGGTGTATTGATTGGAGCTTATTTGGTGTGGAAGCACGGGTTCAGCGCTGGAGAAGCGATCGGATTCATGCGTTTCATGCGACCGGGTTGTGTTGTGGGACCGCAGCAGCACTTCATGTATCAGAACTTTGTCGAGTGGGTGAAATGGGGTGTGAGGGATCATGCGATGAAGGATGCCAAGTTGTTGGTCGAAGAGGAGAGAAAGAAGTTCGAAGTGGCTTTGGCGGCTGCGAAGGCTTCTCAGCAGCCACGTGTAGCGGCGCCGGTGGCGGTGGCGAGGGCATCGGTGAAGCGTCGTGCGGTCGGATCGGACGCTGCCAAAGGGGCCGCTGACGAAGACGACAGCTTCGACGCAGAGGAGGAGAACGTCGACGATAGCTTCGAGGACGATGTCAAGCACGCTCAGGCGCACAAGCACGCCCGTCGTAAGAACGCCGATCTTAGCGATGACGAAGAGGAG
The DNA here is from genome assembly GCA_037039655.1 of Pseudozyma sp. M118-08B. NCBI lineage: Eukaryota > Fungi > Basidiomycota > Ustilaginomycetes > Ustilaginales > Ustilaginaceae > Pseudozyma > Pseudozyma sp. M118-08B. The sequence continues at coordinate 1,864 of JAXQGJ010000517.1, read as the reverse complement.
CAGGCAGAGGAACGTCCTCGTCAAAAGCAGAAGGCTGATGTTGTCGATTACGCCGCCTCCGCTGATGGTCCTGTTACGCCCAAAGCCCAACGTGGAACCTCCCGCGCCGTACCGGCCTCTGCTGCACCAGGTGTCAAGCCAGCACCTTGCGTAGGTCAGCCAAGGAAATCTCCTTCTCCTAGTCGCAAGCGGCCAGCGATCCAAGCTCCTGCAACGGTAGCAAGACTGGAGTTGAATTCGTCAAGGAGGTTCCCAACGGCTACAAGGAGCTTCAATACGCATCTGATGCTCTCTTCCTCCGCTTCCTCTGCAGGGCAGCTCGTTCACGTCGATGCGGTTGCTCCAATTGGCGGTGGCAGTGCCGACACTTCTGAAGCTGGTGTTTTGAACGATGACAACCACAAAGAGGAGACCGACAAAGTTGGCGGTAACGCTCCCAGCCCAGCTGACGCCGCCGCCGCCGCTATTGCTTCTCCCCGCACGGCAGGGGCTGCAGGAGTACTCGTCGAATCGCGTATCAATGTCGCTCCTCACTCGACGACGCCTCGTGCTTCTCCCAAAGCTGTTGTAGTCAATTTGACCCCTTCTCCAGTGGCAAGGGTGAGGAATTTTGATTCTCAACGTACACGTAGCAACACCATTGCTACCATTACTACGCCTATTCGAGGTTCGTCTCGCAAAGACACAACCATGGCTAGTCCGAAACCGGAAGTCTTCCGTGCGTCGCCCAGCGTCAGGGAGAGATTCGGACTAAGAGATTCGAGCCACAGTCCACCGCCTCCTGCCGCTGCAGCTACGCCGATGAGGAGCGCTACGCTGAGCAGTAGGCAGAACTCTCCGGTGAAGGCCAAAGTGGTATTGAGCGATGCGGACGTTTTGGGTGTTATCGATGTGATTCCTCAGAGCAGAAACGCTTCTCCAGTCCAACCTAAGCCAGCAGTCAAGAAGCTCGAAGAAGCTGTGACGTCGGTAGTGGCGGATGAGAACATGCCAGCTACAGCAAATGTCGCTCCGGTAGTCCATCGTGCGCCGCTCACCATCCCAGCCACCACCTCGAGTGCCTCAATGACAGCGACACAAGGACCTAAGGTGATCCGTACGGTTCGAACCAAGCCGACGCTCAACGGTACCACATCGACATCGGCAACTGCGCGCAGACCTGCCGTCGTTGCTGGTTCCGTCACAGCGCGTGTTGCGACGGCGCCTAACGGTCGATCGGCTTCAGCGAAGCTCAACCCTTCTTCCACCACTGCTAGTGTTAGAAATGGCGCTTTGAGAGCGCAAAAAAGCGTTGCTGATCTACGCTCGCGCGCCGCCCCCTCGTCAACCTCCGTCCCTGCCCTTGCTTCCACCGCAAACGCAGGCAGCAGGTCGGTCAGCAACAGCAGCACAACCGCCACCGTCAACAACGCCACCACCACCAGCAGCACAACTAGTAGGCCAGGAAGCAGACTCACCGCCCCAACCGCCGCAAGTGCGGCGAGAGCCGCCGCTGCCGTAGCCAAACGCACCGGTACCACCACTGTGGGCCCAACTGCGGTGAGAAAAGTCAGTGCGGCGTTGCAAAAAGGTGTAACGACAGTAGGAAATGGAGGTGAAAGGGTGGTGAGGAGGAAGAGAAGGAGTAGTACGGGCGAGGCTGGGTTAGATGTTGTTGCTTGAACGTCCGGGTTTCTTGATGTTGGAACATGTGGTTGAAGTTCAGTTGCATATAGCATGAAATATTTTTGGATTGATTGGTTTGCGTTGTGAGTGTAGAGTGTAAGCTGGTGTACGTGCTGAGGTGTTTGTGTGAGAGTGGGGGTGGGGGCGGGGGAGTTGAGCGGAAAGAGCTGACGGATGAGGACATGAGCAAAAGACAGTC
>JAXQGJ010000516.1:0-13635 GCA_037039655.1 Pseudozyma sp. M118-08B | reverse complement strand
CCTCAGAAGTTAAAGGAACTGCTAAAAGGCCTGTTCCTGGAAGTATGTCATTTGTACCGCCAGTAGCAGGAATGATACGGGAGAGATGACATCGATCGACGCTTCGTTGTCGCCGGTGGTGTCAGAGACGCCTTGAAGCAGCTTGCGACGAGACGGTGCTTGCCCTGTGCCAGGTGCATGGGCTAAGCTGAAAAAGCCGACACTGTACTTGAGCGTTCCTTGCACTGCAGCACCCTTCCTCATGGGTTGAAGCTTGTCGGTGCGTGTCTCGAGCAAGTTGGTGCTGCGTGATTCGCCGTTAGGACGGAACTTGCGAATGAGCTTGTGCAGTGAGATCTCAATCTTGCCGAGAGGGTCATCAGCAGAGAAGCGATCGGCGTCAAAGACGGTGAACCTCAAACGATCGTGATCACGCACCTCGTCGGGCGAGACGAGGAGGAAGCCTGTCTCCTGCCACACAGCGTCGCGACGCTTTCGAATAATGCGAGAGGTGAACAGAGGCTTGCCGGCTCGGGCGAAAGAAGCCTGCACGAAGGGATCACTCTGGCCATTGGAGTCGGCAGCAGCGAGACCATCCGCCTGGTGCAGCACGAAGCAGATGATACCGACCGAGTAGACATCCTGCGGTCCGTCGCCTGCATTGAGCAAGCCTGCGACGTCGACCGTGTATGACAACGGGGCGATGAAGCCTCTGATGACATCTTCTACAGCATGTAGCACATAAGAAGACATGAGAGGCAAGTTCATGGCGTCAATGACCATCTTTTTGCCCAGAGGCTTGGCCGAGATCTCGAGCTTGGGTGCTCCGACGAATGTGATGGCTGCGTGCTTGACGAAAGGAGCCACCGGCGTCATTTGCAGTCGAACGCGGGCCTTGCCTTCGATACCGATCATCTCGATCCAAACCGGGATGTCGACAGCAGCAATCTTTTGCAGACCAGCAGTGAGAACCAGCAGCAGGTGGATTCTCTCTGTGGGCACATTCTTAAGCTGATCAAAGTCTTCGTCGGCATCAGCTTCATACTTCTTCTCTTCGCCACCTGCAACGGGCCCACCCGTATTGAGTGGGCCCTTATGGGTGTTGGTGGTGGTGCGGAAGAGACCCTTTTTCGAGGTGGCTGCACGGTAAGCAAAAGTAACTTCGAGGTTGACGAAATCGCCTACATCTACACCCGTTTCGCCATCCTCTGCTTCGATGTCAGCAGCGGAAGCATGGATGTCACCATCCGAGTGGCCAGCATCCTTCTTTGCTTGGGCGACGGCTCCTCGGAGGAAGGCGCTATCATCGGAAGGCAGGACACGGAAGCTCTTGACGCGCAGTGGAATAGAGCCTTGATCCATATCTTCAACTCTGACATTGTGAACGATACCAGGCACCTGGGTCATGAGGCTGTCTTCGAGAAGATCGACAAACGGAGCAAAGTAGTCCGAGTTGATAAGCGGCCAGGCGGTTGCGAGGGCCTTGTTGAGCCATTCGACCGATTCTTCACCAGCGCCAGGAAGAGCAGCACGCTTAGCCGCAGCTTCCATCTCGAGGGCCCATTCTGTGTCGTCTCCCCTCAACATGAGCTTGCGGTAGAGGATGTGACCGCTGCAAATCGAGACCAGCGTTGCCGCTACGACGCTGTATCTCGCCAGAACGAGAGCTGCAAGGATGGTACAGCCAAAGAACATCATCGTCATCGGAATGGTCTCTTTGAAAGCATCTCGAGGATCAATGTGGGATACCGAGTGGGGACGTGCGCTTTCGGGTTCATGAGCGCCTAGTGTCATGCCAAGCGTTGTCTTGGCCAGTGCTGCGGAGATACTGCCTTCCGATGGCTTGTTGGCATTGATTAATGATGAGGTGCTCTGCGAGGAATGAGGCTGGCTCGCCATCGTCTGATCGGCTGGCACAGTGGCATGTGCCGGTTTTGAAGGGCTGGGTTGTAGGTAAGCGAGATCGCCACTCTCCGAGCTTACGCTGTAAGGGTGACTAGGAAGAGGTGGAACTGGGGGAATCGAATGAGTGGATGTAGATGAGAGGCGCTTTGCACGTTCTTGATCGTGGTCGCCGTCCATGGTGAGCGATTCAGCGTCACCGTTCTGACCCATCGACTTCCTCTTGGGGCTCTTGAGGCTAGTCTTGCGGATCCGTGATCGAATGGAGCTGAAGCTTGGTCGTCTGCCCGAGAGACTCTTGCGTGGTGAGGAGGACTCGGCGTCTGACATTGTGGTATTGGTATCGACTCGACCAGAGCGGCGAGTTTGTAAGTTGACGAAACTGAGCGCTTGCTGGTGTGCTTGCAGCGACTGAGGTCAGGAGGGTGGTAGGAGCATGTGTTGAGCGGGAAAGGGAGAGCGCCGACTCAAAAGTCTGAGTCGATCGGCAAGGATCCTGAGCTGTGCTCGAAGCGACCGGAAATTTAGCACGCATGGGAAGGTAAGTTGTGAAGGTGTGAAGCGACCTGTCAACCTGCACGAGGCGCAGTCAAAGCGGTGCTGTGTTCTCTGCGACGTGCGTGTCGCAGACGCACCAGCTATTCCGACACGGTGATTTCGGCAGCATGATGCAGTAACGCAGCTGCCAAACTTTCTTCTTTGCATGGGCAGCAACAATGAGCAGTGTCTCTTCAACTAGTTCTAAGCGGTCCAAGCGCTTCTTCGGAATCTCGAAAAAGGTAAATTCGGAACCCTTGGCAAGAATGCAAACAAGAAAGGTGAGAGAGAAGTCTCGACTTCTGGCCCAGTTGGCTCGCGTGCCGAACGAACGACCTCGGCTGTGCTTAGCGCTTTAAAAGTGACAAGCTGCGACGTTTTCGGTCGTCTCGAGATTTTTATTTTTTTTTTGTGGACGAGGTACAGTAGCGCGGTTACGTCAATTTCTCACATCGTGCAGCGGCCAATTTCTCGTGCAGACTTCCCCGGTCTCCACAGCGTCAGCATTTATGTCAAGGCGACAATCTGCCTTTAGCTTCTTCGACTTCATTTTGGTTGCTCAGAGCACGAATATTTGGTCGTTCAGCGATTGCAGTCAAGACGTTTGCGATGAGGCATGGATGAAAAAGCTGCTGATGCTGGTATTGCTTCAGTGTGTGGGATACATGAGATTGAAATGAGCTACGACTCGGTTGCTTTCTCGAAAACATCGCCGCCATGATCAAGCAAGAGCAAGGATGCTTCACGTACACGCAGCAGGTAGTCTTGCAACAAGTTACGTGCGTTGTTCTGAATGAACTCGAGGTAGATCTTGTGTCGCTCATCAGCAACAATTTCTGACAGGCGCAAAGCCATGTTGAGGTTGGTCGGAATAGCGCTCGACGATTCGACCAGCATATCGTGCAGTCGGAATACGATCTCTGGGACGTAGGCTTGTCGGATGTCGAAGAGCTCGCGTGCTCTGCGTTCCGTTTCCAGTCCGCCCGCAGCTCCATTGAGGGGAATCTTGAGCCAGTCGCGCTGCAAAAGAACCAGATCAAGCTCCTGTGCCTGCTCCACTACCTGGCTGAGCGCTTTGATCCAGTTCATACGCTCAAGCTTCGACATGCCGCCGGTTCGGTGACCAGCATGCTCATTGGCAGCGGAAACGTCAGCCGGTCGTGTAGTCCAATAGTGCTTGTAGGCAACATGTGCCTCGAGTGCTGTGAAGAAGGTGTCCCATCCTGAGCGCTCGATGTTCTGGTCGATCGGAATGGCAAGACTGTCGGCACTGGACAGCACTTCGCTCGGCATACGATCTCGGAGCACTTTGGCTGCGTGGAGCCGGCCTGTCGACAGGAAGAGTCGAGTGAGTGCATTCGACTGCGTGATGGCATCTGCAAATGTGGACGGGTCAAAGGTGAGCCAGTCAATGGCTCTGACCAGCGCTTCTTCGGTCGCATCCAACCGCATGTCGAACTTGATGGCATCCAATTTGCCCGGTCCCGCTCTTGTCTTGCCAGCGCTTCCAAAAGCGGCTGGCTCGTCAAAGTCCGACATAATCGAAGGGAACAGCTCGTCAAAGACAATCTCGACTGTGCATCTGGCAACGGCTGCCAGATCGAGATTGTGCTCCTCTGCTTGCCTCAATGCATGTGCTTTGGCTTCCCGACTAGCGTTGACATCCATCGAGCGCAGGAAGTTGGCGTAGCTCCTGGTCGCCGACTGCGGCTCAAGCGAGCTTGCATACATGGCCACCAGATCCGTTTCGCCTGCTGCCTCGAGAACCTGCACATAGCAAGCCAAAATGGCATTGCATGCAAAATCGGGCAGAGGAATCGACAGCAAGCGCAAGTATAGGATGAGGTGGGCAAAGAAGCGCAACAAGCGAGCAAAGTTGGCTGGCTCGAGCGCCGCCTGCATTTCGCCAAGGTTGTCTGCGAATCGGTTGAAGAGCTCCGGCAGATTGTTCGAGATGATACTCCTCTGTACCAAGCGGTATGGATCGTTTGCCTGCAAGTGAATGCTGTGTGATTGTGTCTGGCTGAGCTTGTCAAAGACGCCGCTCAATGAGCCGAGCTCCACCTCTCCCTTGGATTGACTTGCCGCGTCTCCTGATCCAGCTGCAGTGGCAGCAGCAGAAGACGATGATGATGCACCCTGTGCGAGTTTGACTGCGCCGTGCTCTCCTTCACCAAACACCTCGACATCCGCATCCTGACTCCACCAGCTATGCCTCTCGTCTAGCCTGAGATCAACAGCAGCTTCAAGTTTGGCATTGACATGAGCCCAAAGGAACTCCTCCCAGCTTTGACTGACGTTGGACACCGATTGGAGCTCTCCGGCCAGGGAGCCGTACAAGGCGCGTTCGAACTCATCCAGATTCGGATTGGCTGCTAGCTTTCTGCATGCCGACTTCCACAGGGATCGGTTGCGGTTGCCAACGACGCGATCGACATCTTGCAGATCGAGGCTGAGACTTGGATCGTGATAGAGCATGGCACCGCGCAGTGTCGCTGCCCTCCAGCTTTGATCAGTCTGATGGCACAGGTCGAAAGCAGCATCCAAACGTCCTGCTCGTGCGTATTCGAACAGTGTTCGGAGCAATGCTTTCTCGTAGGTTGCGTCCTCCAGCTCCAAGCCTCCTTCCCCTCGTGACACAGCGTCAGGATCAAGGTTCTTGACTGCTTTGCCGCGATTCTTTGGCGCGAAGCTGGTGCTGGCAGCCGAGCCGAATGTCAATCTGCGTCCATCTCCTGAAGTAGGTCCTCCGCCTACACTTGCACGTTTCTCGGCTCGAACTCGATTTTTGGTGAAGGCGAGATAGCCCTTGCGCACTTCGACGATGTGTTTCGGGGCCAGTGTTTCTTGCAGCCATTCGCGAATAATTCTGAGCTCGTTGAGGTGTTCGTCCTTTTCAAAGATAGCCTGTATCGCTGCCAAGGGTGTCTCGTATGGCTGGATGGCATCCTTGGTCTGTTCTTCGTCTCCGAATTGCGTCTTGCGTTCAGCACGTTGCAGTCGCTCAGATGTGAGCATATGGACTAGCCTCCAGGTGTGTTGTTCGAGCTCCCAGGCAGCCCTATCATCATCTTCTAGGTTTTGGTCTTGGCTTCGAGCAACGTAGCCTGCTTCGTCGAGAGCTTCATCGCCAAGACCAGAGCAGACGTCTGCAAAGAGGAGTGCGGTGCCATTATCAGTGTCAATTCTGCTGGCAGGTTCGAGGTCCTTGCAAGCCTGCAATACTCGAGCGAAGGCGGCGAAGCTTGATTCGCTGGTGCGTGTCGTTGAACCAGCTCCGGACGCAGAAGTTGAAGCGACGCCTTGAGCGGCATTGTGCCGGCCGTTCTGCACAGCGACAGCCATGATGAGCGATTTGATCCTCGTTACTCCTCTCAGAAAGATTCTGAGATGCGATGAGGTGTGACGCGATCAGTGTATGGACGAAGGTGCGAGAAGAGTTGAGGCCAGAAGACTGCGAAGTGGGAGTGGAAGTGTTGATTCAAAAGTGTTCGCGCTTCGTGCACTTTGTTGATTTCCGCAATCCGAGCTTCAGGCGCGTCTGCTGTCGTGCGGATTTTCCGATGGTTGCCATTCTGCCTATTTTCGAGCTCACAGCCAGATTGCAACAGCAGACAGCAGTGAAGCAGCAACAGAGCAGAGGCCGCTGAGCCGCAGAATGCCTAAATGACTGCCGCTGACCGGACTCAGCACATTCGAATCTTTGCCTTTCGCCACCATCATCTGCCGCATACTTGCAGACGACACTTGCTGCTATCACGAATTCTTGCGTCGATTCGACTCCACTTGAAGCTCGTTCACGATTTCATTGCACGAGGATCTTTGCTGATGGCACACATCCTTCAGATTTGCGACTAATTCGGCTAAGTGCCTGTTCCTGCGAGCGGATCATAGTTGCCAGCTCATCGATACAATACGATTATCGACGGAACGCTTGCAAACATTCCAACGAATTCGTCTTCCAGCAGAGTGTCGCCCCAGGGAGGCATTTGAGAAGTCAAATACCTTGACCACAGGCTTGTCAAAGCGCAGCAGCCATGACAGCTGACATTGGCAGATCGTCACAGGTTAGCATCTTGCACCCTCCCCACTTGCGGCCTGCGCGCTGCCCTCGTGTGATAGCGTTGATGGCGTTGTGTGAGGATCCGCAAGGGTCAGTCGTCTGAAATCGTAATATTGATCTTGCTGACATTTGCATTCTTGCTTTGTTGTCTCCGCATCATGCTGCGTTTGCGTTTGTTTTCTTTCTTCCGATCGCAGAACCCTTTTGCGCAGCCGTTCGCGCTGAGCGCCAGGTATGCCGCCGATCGCGGTGATGCACCCAAGGGCGAGGACGACTTTGTACCGGATCTCAATGTGCGCTTGATTTGCCGTGACTGTAAGGTGGATCCGCCGAACCTAGCCGAGGAGTTCGAATCTGGTGATCTGGTCTGCGCCGATTGTGGACTTGTGGTGGGCGAAAACATTATCGACACGCGATCTGAATGGCGCACGTTTGCCAATGAAGATGGTGATGATCCATCTCGTGTTGGTGCTGCAAGCAACCCGTTGTTGGATGGTATCAACGAACAGCTCGAGTCACGCATTGGGTACCGTGATGGCGGTACGGGCGCTTCGAGGGATCTGCAGAGGACGATGAACCGAGCCACAGGCACAAGGGACCGTCACTTGTTGGATGCGTTTGAAGACATTCAGCGAAAGTGCGACTCGATTCATTTGCCACGAACGGTCTCGGATGTGGCCAAGCAGGCATACCGACGAGTCGAAGAAGAGAAGATCCTTCGTGGAAAGAAGCCAGATGCCATCATTGCCGCTGCCATCTATGTAGCATGCAAGATGAACCACGTTCCTCGTACGTTCCCCGAGATCTGCTCGCTCACAAGCGTAAGCAAGAAGCACATTGGGCAATGCTTCAAAGAGATGCAACAAGCGTTCGGCCTTAACGCCACAGGCACTGGGTCTGTGGATGGCTCGAGGGCTAGCGCCAACAACAGTGCCACGTCGACTCCTATCGGCATTGGCCCGACCGGTGCAGCCGACCTTGTGGGCCGTTACTGCAATCATTTGGGATTGGAGATGCGTATCACACGATCTACCGAAGACATCACCAACCGTGTGCGAGAGCTGGGTATCTTGGCAGGACGCAGCCCTATCACTATTGCTGCTGCTTGCATCTACTTTTCGACGCTGCTTTGGGGCGTCGACAAGGGTGCCAAGCGTATCAGTCAGGCAGCTGGTGTCAGCGACGTGACGATCAAGAACTCGTTCAAGGAGCTTCTTAAGCACAAAGACAAGATTGCCACACCGGAGTTCCTGGCTAAGAGCTCTCAAATGGACATTTCTCGTCTTGAGGCTTGACGCTTTGATCGCAATTGTAGAGCAGCCCTTGTCTCGAGCTCGATGGCATGCCAAATGTACATAACCCACCCAAATAAACACATCTTTGGAACTGCTCAATAGCAAGGATCATTTATCTTTGTGCTCACTTGATATTCTCACTGTTACTATGCTTCACATTAGTCGATGACACATATGTTGAAGCATGATAGACTGAGCCGGCAAGCTTCAGTCGAACGATGATGTCGAAAGTGGGTTCGAGGTGCTTGTTGGCCTCTTTGTTTGAACTCACCCTATTCCATGGAGATGACAGCCCGCAGCCCGCTATAAGTTAGTGCGTGTGAGTGTGTGGAAAAATCATGCCCCGAGACAAGAGCCCATGCGTGTCAATGCGGTTCGCAGATCGAGGCAGTAAACTGCAGTTTGTTCTCCGACGCGTCATCGAAAAACAGGCCTTGGCAAAAGTGAGAGGAGAGAGCAGAGAAGGCAGACAAGATTGAGCTGCGCACCGACCTCTCGTTCGCTCTCTGCTGTCACCAATTTCGGAGAAAAGTGTGGCACGCAGGCCACGCCATAGCCGAGCGAGCCAACCTTGTGTGCTTTGGGTGCTTTGGGTGCTTTGTGCGCTGTGCCACTTTTTTTGTAGCGAACCGTCAGCGACCCTGACTCTCCGGTCGCAGATCCTACCTTGTGTGATGCATCAAGCGAGAGACCTCGAGAGCGTTTCCAACACTCACCTCTTTTGAGTTTTTGAGCTGCCGTAGGCTTTTGTTTCAGAGACCCTTCGACTTCGCCGCCGTCATCTTCTTTGCTCTCCTCCACCACTTTGACAAGCAGCATCGGACTCAAGCGACTGCCTCTCCATCGCCCTACCTTGAAGAAGCGACCGAAAGCTTCGCCTATAATCCCTCGCACGAGCGCCTGGTCTTGCCCGTCTCCTTTCTCTCTTACATACCCTCGGAACACGAGGCCTCGAAGCACGAATACACAAAATGTCTGGTTGGGGTTCCTGGCTGTAAGTTGTTCTACCCTACCGCTCGTTGCTTTGCATCGTTGTGATGCTGGTTGCTGACTTTCAAGCTTTTCGCACCCACTTCACCTTCTGATCCTGCATGACTCGTTCCCGCTCTTCTCTTTTACTGGTGCCCACTCGTAAATTTTGACTCAACAGTAAGAGCGACTCAAAGGACGGCGGCAGTGCCTCCACCGCCTCGGGAAGCAACTTCCACGCCATCACAGACACTGTCCCTCAAGATGCTCTTTTTGGCCCTCTCCAGCCTTCCGATCTCGAGTGGACCTGCGCCGGTGGCTTCACCACCGAGACTCAAACATGGTACTCGGTTCTTGAGGACGGCTCCTTCGCTACCTCCCAGATCATCCACTCCGCTGTCGGTCTCTGGTACCCTCAGGTGCAGATGACCTTCAAGTACTTCAACCCCAAAACCAACAAGAAGATCTGGAAGTCGGTTAACGTCACCAAATTCGCCGCACAGAGCGACAAGCGTTCCAGCAAAGCAGCCGAGTTCAATGTCGTTTACTCCACCACTGACGCCGGCGATGATAAGTACACCATTACTGCCAACCTCGATGCTGACCTTCAGCTTTCTTGGAGCTTTGTCCGCCCCGCTGCCATCCAGGGCTGGAAGCTCGGCTCCGGTCCCAAGGGAGGCTACAGCTACTTTGGCTCCAAAGTCGACAGCCCCGAAGGCTACGTCATCCACCGCTTCTGGCCCGTTGCTGAGAGCGAAGGTCACATCATCTCGCAAGGTGCCGTCATCGAGGCAAAGGGTAAGGGTATGTTCGTTCACGCTATCCAGGGCATGCGTCCCAACCTTGTCGCTGCCAAGTGGAACTTTGCCAACTTCCAGGCCCAGGACGACAAGCTCGGTAGGGTCAGCGGTGTCATGATGGAGTTTACCACCACTCCTGACTACGGAAGCGTTACAGAGGGAGGCGAGCAACACCGGCAATCGCTTACCGTCAACATTGGCTCGATCGTTGCCGAGGGTAAGCTCATCTCGGTCACCGCTTCCACCCGAAGTGCCGGACAGTCAGAAAAGTCCAGCCGCAAGAGCAACTCGTACGTCACTCATCTTGACAAGACGCTTGACCAGGACACCGGCTACCAGGCTCCTCAGTCGATCGAGTACCACTGGGACGGTCCCTTGCTCGACGCCTCGTCCGGCAAGGGTAACACCGAGCAGAAAGTTGAAGCATCCCTCAAGGTTGATTTGGGTAAGCCTTACCCTTCCAGCGAGACCCATGGTCTGGTGGACAAGGTTGATGTGCTTGCCGAGATCCCATACATGGTCAGGAAGTTGGTCAACTACGTTGCTGGTACCAAGCCTTACATTTACCAGACTTTGAACCCTGTCACCTTGACGCTGACGCTTCCCGAGGGTTTCAAGGGTGAGGGTAGCGGTCAGTCAATCGAGGTCAAAGGTACGCTCTTTGAGGAGCACACTTTCATCAGCGGTTAGAAGGACACTACGTAGATAGGATCACTACGCTTTCTCCTAAACTCGGGGTTCTGCAGATCCCAATTGTACAGATGCCTCCATCATTCTCTTCTTTCTGTATCATCACTCTCTGTTCAGTAATTATGGCAATCACATATGGACACAGCTCAAAGCCATCGTTCAGCTCGATTGAGAATGCATGACTGTATTGCGAACGTGAAGCAAGACTTTTGAAGACACCCGTCACTGTAGACAATGTTGAGTTGCCTAGCCGAGGGAAAAGCGCCTAGATACGCTCCTTGACCCACTTCTCCAATCCGCCAGCGGTATAAATCTCCTGAACGCTCCTTCCGATGCCTGCTGGCTTAGCCGTATACACTTTCTCCACCTTGTTACCGTCTGGTTGGGTGAAGGATAACTTGATTTCACCGGTACTCGAGTTGATCTTGACGTTGGATTGATCCAACAAGATAGCTTTATGATTTCTTACACCGTCAACGCCAAGGTAGAGTTTGGAAAGATCTTGGACGAGGTCATGGCATTCTAAGCAGATGAGACCGTTGTTGATGGCGTTACGTTTGAAAATGTCACCGAAGGATCCGGCGAGAACGAGTGGGATACCAGAGTATTTGAGGGCGGTGGCGGCTTGTTCACGCGATGATCCGGTGCCAAAGTTGTAGCCTCCGATTAGGATTGGTCCTGCTTTGACTTCACCTTCGTTTGAAGAGGAAGAGGAGGAGGTGGGGCGGAGAGAGGCAACGGTGGAGGCAAAGGAAGGATCGTAATTTTCCATCACGACTTCAGCCTGTTTAGTGGGAGTAATGTCGTCCTGGTAGGTGTATTTACCGGGGTAGATACCGTCCGTGTTGAGGTTGTCTTGGGGTGCGAAGATGAGTTGGCCTTCAAAAGCGGTTGGGAACGAAGGGAGGATTTCGACCCCCGCCGCAGCACCCGCATCGATTGAGCTGGAAGCCGAGACCGAAGATGCCCCATCAGCAGTAGTGATAGAATACTTCAACCCTCTCGAAGGAGGCAAAAGACTAGCATCCAAATCCGCCGGTCCACAAATCCTCCCTTCAATCGCACTGGCAGCTACCACCGCCGGACTCGCCAAATACGCCTGTGCATTCGGACTCCCCATCCTCCCCTTATAATTCCTATTTGTAGCCGAAATACCCACCTCTCCATCCTCCAACAATCCCACACCTAGCCCGATACAAGGCCCGCATCCAGCGGGCAACGGTTTCGCACCAGCCGCCATCAGTGCGCCCCAATCGCCTGCTTCTTCCGCTTCCCGTTGGACGACGCTCGATGCTGCAGCGACGTAAAATTCGACACCTGGGGCGATTTTTTTACCACGAATGACCGAGGCGGCGGCGGCGAGATCGGATGCGCGCGAGTTGACACAGCTTACAAGGTAGGCTTTGTTGATGGCGATGTTTTGGGCGGCGAGCTCGTCAAGTGGAGTGGAAACTTTGACCGAGTTGGGACCAGAAACATGCGGTACGAGTGTGGCTAGGTCGAGGGTGAGGTGCTTCGAGTAAAGGGCGTCCGAATCGGGTCGGAGGAGGGTACGTGAGAGTTGGTCGAGACGATCCATGTTGAGTCGTGGGTGGGAAGAGGAAGGGGAAGGGGAGGTACCGATTTGGAATTCGAGTTTATCGCGTTTGCGAATTTGACGTTCGTACCAAGCCAAAGTAATGTCGTCGGTAGGGAAGAGACCTGCGAGGGCGCCCCATTCGGTGGTCATGTTAGCGATAGCAAGACGTTCTTCAACGCTCAACGAGTCGAGTCCGGAACCGTGGAACTCAATGGCAGCGTTCAAAACTTGGTCCTTGTTAAAGTAGCCACAGAGCGCCACGATAACGTCCTTGCCCGTAACACCTTTGGGAAGCTGGCCTTTAAGCTCAACCTTAACAACCTCGGGAATCTGCCACCAAGTCTGACCGGTCGCCCAAATCGCCGCCGCATCCGTCCTGACGATTGGGGTACCTAGACATCCGACACCACCGTACATGTTGGAATGCGAATCACTCGCCACCGCCAAGGTCTGCGGGAACGCATACCCCTCTTCCACCAACACCTGATGTCCAATCCCCCTTCCAGCAGGGTAAAAATCGATCCCGTGTTGACGAGCGAAACTCTCGATCTTGCTGTACTTTTCCAAATTCTTGGCACTCTTGTTCTGCACGTCGTGATCCAATGCGAAAACAACTTGGTCCGGGTTGAAGATCGATGTAGCACCGATGGATCCGAACTTGGAGATGACAGGCCCGGTGTTGTCATGCGTCATAACGGTGCCAGGGCGGATGGAGACGTAGTCTCCAGACTTGACGTGGGAGCCGGGGGACAGATCGACGGCGTACTTCTGAACAATCTTCTCGACGAGATTGTAGGTTCCGGTGGCAGGGTTGACCGCGGCATGAGTTGCGAGGTTGCGCCTAACGGAAGGAGGAGCGAATAGCCTAGGGGCTGCGGTGAAACGCAGCATGGTAGAAGCCCTCATCTTTTCGATATACCGATGAGAAGCGCAGTGGTGGGAGGATGATCGTGTGCGCGTAGGAAGGGTCAGGAGGAAGGAAAGAAAGATTCATATCTCGGCGTTTCACCGAAGTGGCTGGCTTTCAGACTCTGTTCCGATTTCTTCTGAAAACCGAGGCTTTTGTCGCGCCCCACACAAGGCAGCAAAGAGATTACATCCACGTCGTCCGCGCCGGATTTCCAATTTTTCCAAAATGTTAGCTCGCATCAACTCTGTTCCATTTCTGCCCTTTTCGTGGATGACTCGTCGTCCAATCGGCTCTCTCGGATTTGAAGCGTCTCGTCTTTCTTCCTCTCTGCCAGCCAGCCAGTCAGTCAAAATACTAAATTCCGGCGTGGCGCAACCTGGCTGCCAAGCGAACCTCATACCTGTCGAGGAACGCACATCGCCTTGCCGCACCCTGCACCTTCACTGGCACCTTTTCACAGACACTGAATGCGCATCACATCCTTCTTGGAGCACATTTCTTTGCCATTTTGCAGGCGTCTGCACACCACGAGAAACAAAGATTGGTTGACATGTTCAAAGGAACAAACAGAGTTGATTGCGAGAGAGTTCATGCTGCATTTGGTATGATGCGGGGGGTTCCGAAACATGTTGGTGGGGCGTCTAGTGTAGGAAAGGCCCAGGGCGCTCGCGAAAACGAGGCCGAGCCGGTTGCGTGGTGACAGACTAAGCGAGTGTGGGGGGATCCGAAACAGGAGGGGGGAAAAGGAGGAAAAGAGCCGATGGGGAAGAATGCTAACTAAAAACACAGTGTGACGACGAGTCTATGACGATGAGAGACTTTTTGGAGAGGGCAAGAACAAAGAAGACCAAATGACAAGCGAAGCAAAGCTGAGATCTTTTTCGGTGAAAAGGCCGAAAAGATCAAAGACT